>SDVV010025515.1:0-12408 GCA_016164225.1 Gammarus roeselii | reverse complement strand
TGTTAAGCGCGTAGCCCGCACCTTAAGGACTACTGCGGATCCTTGGGGCTCTGAAGCAGAGTAGGTAGTGTGTTATTCCTCCTTACTGCCATCCGGGGAGTGCTGGGATCATATGGTCTCAGCGCCTTAGGAGTTCCTGTACCTCCTGTGGCATCCGTACATACCATAGACGTTCGCCGCGTAAAGGACTTTGACTTTGCGCAGTAGTAAACCTTAGCTTGAACATTGAAAAATAAGAAAATCAAAGACGAACTTGATGCAGCACTGTTTGCTGGTTTGACATTCGGCGCCAGAAGGACGATGTCTCCAGCGCGCTAGAAAGCCTCGTCACTCTAATCTAATCTAATCTTGTGCTGGGTTCCGGCCCTCTGCGAGGTTGCAGGTAGGGAGCAGGCGGACGATGCTGTGCGAAGAACTGCAGTAACGCCTGACCCAGTAGAACAGTTCCACTTCCATAGTGAGACTTTTACCCTGTAATAAAAAGAACTGTGCAAACTAAATGGAACATGGAATTAGCTAATATTCCCATGACAAATAAATTGCGCACGATCACAGATGCTTCAACTCAGTCGATCTATAAGGTCTGAGATAATTCTATGCCGATTGAGAACAGGACAAGACCCTCTTACTAGAGTCCATGTCTCAAGTCCAACCTGGACGGAATGTCGACACACCCACTTCCCCAGGAGCCAGTTCCTAGACCTTTCTAATGCACTCTGCCTACTGCTTGCTGTTTTCCCTGGGGGCAACTCAGTGCGGAGCTACTCAACTACCTTCGAGAAGCCAACCTCTTAGCTGAAATCTGATCTGTTGTGAATAGATCATTCTTCATTTTACCTACCGATAGACTCCTTCATCCCGGAGGACCTCTGATTCTTTACTCATATGAATAAAACACTTTTTAAATCTCTCCCTATAAATGACCTAAACATGCCGTGAGTCGAAGGAATCCCAGAGACGGACAATGACTTGATGCAGCACTGGCTGCTGGTTTGACGTTCGGTGTCAGAAGGGCATTGATTCCAGTGCACTAGAAAGCCTTGGCGCTTTAAACTAATCTTGTCTATGACTTGATGCTGCACTGGTTGTGGGTTCGTCATCCGTTGCCAGATGGACATTGACTCAAGTGTACTAGAAAGCCTTGCACTCTGATCTTATCTACACCACCAGTGCCGTATCATCCACAAACAACAAAAATCAATTTCACCGTAATTACCTGCCCGTTGACATAATATCGAGTATTCTTCAGTGAAGACGTTACAACTTTGTACTTTTTTGTTCCACAGTAATGGAATAGTTTCTAGACAACCATGTTCTCTAATCGACCAGTTAGACCAAAGACGTTTTTCATATGGTTATTCAAACCATTTGTGATTATTAAGTGACTGCACAGGCTGAGCGCGTTGTCGTTGAGTGGCTGCTGAGACCGTCTATTGTAGTCCAAGAGTCGTGATGATGAATTCTTATTACCTTAAAAGGTCTCTTAAGAGCATCCGTCGACAGAGTGTGAGTTTACAGGTATGTCGAACACTAAATATGCTGAGTGACACTATACAGGTGTTACAGAAGCAGGTATAACTATACTGAGTGTCGAGTGGCGGCTGGAATGGCTGTCCACCTGGAGGAGTTAGTGACAGCCTTGCTATGATGGCAGGAACTGGAGCGCTGCCTGCAAGAGGAGCGTCTTACTAAGGCCGCGTTGCTGGAGGAAGTATGCCAACTGAGAACCCTGTTGGCCACCTCTCAGCCACACGCCTCTGCCTCTGACTTGATGTCCGCGCCTCTCTCTGACGTGAGTCCAGCACATTTATTGCCTTCGGCGTAAAGTTGGCGATACTTCCTGATTTGTAATGAAGTACAAGCAAAGCAATTTTCCCCCTATTGCCTCAAAGTTTTAGAAGTCGTCTGCTTTCCAATATAGTATTACGCTGTGACAGATGACATTTTGCCAATAGCTCGTTGCAGGGCTATTTGCAGATTTGACATTCGCTGCCAGAAGGATATTGACTCTATCGCGCCTAAAACCACTGTCACTCTAATATATTCTAATTCAGGTATAGAGCCGAGTAGGGCAGTTCTATGTAAGCAGTGTTCCACATGAAACTCCAAAGTGTCAGTATTGTTCATCTTCCCTGTGCAACCAGGTGATGCCGTCTCACGCGGACTGCAAGGAGCTGCAGCGACTGACGTGTCAGAGCAGCGCCGCCATCACAGAGCGTCGCCTGTGGCGGGTTGCTGAGGCCTCGCTCGTATCCCAACCTTGCGCAGACGAGAGGCGGCAAACGCTGCAGGCCAACAAGCAGCTCACAGAAGCCCTTGCTCGCCTTGCCCAAGAGAAGGAGCTCCTACTGCTACAGGTCAGTTAGCAGGATAAATCATCCATACATTTGAACGTGGTAATACAATACGGCAGGTGGAAGAAATACTGCTACTGTACCTTTACATGACGAAAAAGGCGACCATTCAAGTCATAGTAATAAGGCTAGGAACTCATTCAAAGACGGCAAGACGAGCGAAGGTATAAGGGGCCAAATTGAATATTAAATGACATGCAAGAGGAGGGTGGAGGAGTGAGATGATTTTTTGATTAGCCCGAGTGATATTTTGGAGAGTTTTGGAGGTCCATTCAACGTCGTTGTTTTGGGGGACACAAATGCGTGAGTGAAAGACGTAGTAGTGAAGAATGGAGAAAAGGATGTCTTTCCGGATAAAAATGACTGTGGAAAGAGCGTGATAGATTAGTGTATTGAGTGGTTACTCGTGGTGGGAAACGGCTTGTTCATACAGATACAGACACTAGGCCGAATCCCACAAGAAAGGGGGTGACCGACGGCAAGGCGTACCTCACATTCTTATTCACTCACTCTTAAACAAACTAACCCCTTTTGCGCTAAAGGATCCGGCCGGTAGACCTCGCAACACACACTGTGGGTCAGGAGAGCGGTAAGAGGACGGTCAATGTCAGCAGCAGGGCCCGATAGTGAAACTGATTCACCCCTGCCGAGTCATAGTTTCTCAACGCGACGTCAAGGGTAGGAAAACACATCTGGGCAGCGTAAAAACGCATCCATCCACAAACATTCTCCACTCAGGCCCATCCATTGCACGCTTTCCTGCAACCTCCACACTTAGGTCTCTCCTTTCTAACGCCTGCTTCACCAAAACCATCCATCCACATTTCGATCTACCTCTAGGCCTGCTTCTTCCACTCATCCCCACCTTCATCACCTTGTTCACCGATCTCCGATCATCCATCTTCGCTATGTTCCCGAACCATCTCAGAACACGGGAATCTACTCTGTCTTTTGACATATTCACCATCCTCGTTCTAATTCGAACAACGTCGTTATTGATCGTGTCTCTAAACGTCACTCCAGCCATGCAGGCCCATGCTTCTCAAACATTTCATGTCGAAAACCTTCAACCTCCTCCTCTCTATTGCTCTCACCCTACAAGTCTCGCCTCCATAGAGCACGGTTGGGACAATTACCCTCTCTTCGCTTCCGTCCCCAACGTCTCATGGCTCATTACACTCTTCAGTGCATTTTACTCTTTACACCCTTCCTTGACTCGCGACTTCGCCCCACTTCCCACCAATTCGGTTTTCTCCATATAAGAGACCGGGAACTTAGAACACTGAAGTTCCTCCATTAACTCTCTATTTTGGTGGACAGTAATTCTGCTCACATTAACATTCCTAGAACATCTCATTACGTAACTCTTACGCACAATAGCTCACAGATTCCTCCTCTCACACACTCTGCATAACTGACACTAGCCTACACAACTTCTCAGAATCCGTCCATTCGCTCCCAACAACTAAAAGCTACGAACCGATACACTCGCTTTCATCACTCCGGCTACTCCATCCATGTAGAGATTGAACAGCTAGGGAGACATAACGCAGCCTTGTCCCAGTCTTAGTTTCACAGTGAACCAAAAACTCACCTCGCACTCCACTCTGACATGCTCAGCTGCTTACATAGAAACCGTGAACCGCTTTCAACAAATAGCTTTGCGCAGAGGCAGTATCGGAACCAATGACGGACAATAAACCGAGAAATTGATATTACACACTGTTCTTCGCGTCTAAGCTCCAAAGTTTTCCAAGTTTCCAGGGTATTGAAGCTTCGTTTTTTTTACAGATACAGATAAAGACACTAGGCCGCATCCCCCAGAAAGGGAGGTGGCTGACGGCAAGGCGTACCTCACACCCTCATACGCTCACACTCACACAACTTACCCCTTTTTGTGCTAAAGGATCCGGCCGGTAACCCCGCAACACACACTCTGGGTCACGAGTGCGGGCCGAGGATCCGTTGTCAGCAGCAGGGCTCGACAGTTTTCACTAGTTTACCCCCGCCGCGTCAATAGCCCATGTTTTTGCAGAGTGCCCTACATGGACGGATTGTCGACGCACAAAATTCCCCAGGAGCTGGCTCCTGGACTTCCTAATCTACTCCGCCTAATGCTTACCGAGTTCCCTTAGAGGCAATTCAGTGCGGAACCGCTTCTTAGCTTCCTTCAAGAAACCAGCCTCCTAGCTGAAATCTGATCTGTTGTGAATTGATCATACTTAATCTTACTTACCGATAGACTCCATCCCGGAGGACCACCGTTTTCTTTGCTCACTTTGAGCAGGACACATTTGTGACCTCTCCCTATATCCCTATAAACAGTAGTAACCTAAGCATGCCATGAGTCGAAACAATCCCGGAGACTGACGATGATTTGTTGATTATTTGATGCAACGCTGGCTGCTGGTTTGACGTTCGGTGCCAGTAGAACATTGACTCCAGTGCACTAGAAACCTTGACACTCTAATCTAATCAACAACACTCCCATACCACAGGGTCCCACTACAACTATTCTTGGAGTAACTTATGACACGAGGATGACATTCAAGCCTCACACAATCAACATTGGCACCAAAACAAGACCCAGACTGAACCTGTCTATGGTACTCACAACAACCTCTTACGGTCATTCCAAGGAATCAATTAGTACACTAAACTAACAATTCATCCCACCCGTAATCTCCTACGCAAACACCGCTTGGTCCTCGGACCTTGCACCCACACACATTAACTTCCTGCAAGGGATACAGAACACGGCCTTGCGCATCGCAACGGACTGTACCCAGACCATACCCATTCTGCACTTGCATGAAAAACCAAGGTCCTCCCTCTCAAGCATCATCTTGATATGGGAGGGACCCGATTCTTCAGCCTGATTTCAGACCTGACCCACCCCTGCCACAACCTACTGAACCCTCGTCTAACCAACCGACACCTACATAACACCGGCAACACACTTCGGTTCCCTTTACGGCGACCATTCCTGAACCTACAGATAACACATCTATGCACAAACTGATATACGCACACTTCACAGCTCTTGAATTAGATGAACACAGAGTCAACACGATCTTGCAGAGCCACCCACCTGGGGTTTACAAGTGTTTACAAGTGTAGGAAGACCACAATAGGCCTATTGGCCCAAACTAGGTTGCCTTTTGATAGCAGGATAGCAAGTTCTGTAGTGGAACGTCTAAGAGAGCTTCATGTGCCATGTCTGTTTTTTTAACATAAAGAAAGGGAACGGTTTAGCTATTTATCGGCGATTTACGTAGAGCTTATAACGCCGAGAGGACGTGGAGGAGATGGGATTGTCCAGGGTGACAGGTGCAGGCATCACATGCTCCTGCAGTCATACCAGCATAGACTAGGAACTGTCCCTTCCGATCTCTGCTTGCGGTGCCGCGGTTCACACGACACAGTCGAGCACGTCATGACGTCGTGCCCAACCACCGCACCTGGTAGGCTCAACCATAACATCACGTAGGTGCGTGACCTATGGGAGCGCCCGCGCGACAGCATCAGATACCCCCGCGCGGGTGCATGCCTAATATAAGTCCTATCAACTGCGGTAGCACTCTCAACACGCACACGTCGGTGGGCTCCCGGGCTTCGGGCTGTGCGCTGGCCGTGACTCCTCCATCGTAGGGGGAGTTGGGGTTGAGCAACAACAACAAGAACTACAACTTCAGTCCATATCTATCAATCGTTGAAGATAAAGCAATTTCGGTCTCTCCTGCCTCACTTTCCACGCCGATAGCTAGACCCTGTAAATCTAAAATAGGCAGCTACGAAGGGCATGCTATCTACCTGCTGCAGTACAGGTAGAAAGATAGGACTGCGCACTGCTACCCTCATGATCTTTGTATACTGTATCAGACATCTTGTTATAAACTCGTAAAAAAACAGATAGTGTCAAATCAAGTCTTTCAATGACCTGTCGCTCAATAAAACGAAAAGTGGGCTAGCAGTTTAATACCAAGAGCGAGAGCAATATATACACAAATTGCTAATAAAAATAGTTGAGTAAGTAGGCTTTTAATGATATCCTTGGTCATTCATACAGGCTCCTCTTTGTTGTATGTTGAGCAGAAGTGTCGAGCTGAGCAGCAGTGTGGTGAATTGGAGCAACAGTGTGAAGAATTTCAGCATCAGTGCGGCAGGTTGGAGCAGGCGCTGCGCAGACAGATGACGCTTCAGGGAGTTTCTGTTGCTCAGGTCAGTGCAGCAGATGCTGCCCAGGCGGATGGTACTGCTTCGCAGGCACATGACGCTGCTTCACAGGCACATGGCGCTGCTGCGCAGGTCAGTGTTGTCTCTCACTGTAGTAGACGCTGCGTCGACAGATGATGCTGCAGGTGGTGTCCCCTGTACCGGTCAGTGTGTTCGCCTCACTAAAGCAGAAGCTGCTCGGTGAATTTTGCAGCAGGTAGTGTCTTCTGTACTCTCATAGCTCGTATGTGCACTTATTGTTTGATCGTAATTATTTAATGCCTAGAAAGTGGCCCCGCTTGCAGACAGAATATTCAACACTTAGAACTACCTTACCAGCGGTTTGATTCGCAGCTTAGTAGAGACGACTCTCCTGGTTTGTGAGTGCCGTAATTGATCGACGATTGCAAATAGCCTCACGCAATGCCGTTGTTCATTCTGCACAATGACATGTGTCCTATATCATTCGAAAAAGTGTTCAACCCTGATTTTCTATAAAGTCTTGCCATGTTCATATTCGTTCGTCCGTTGTACCGCTCGGACAGAAATCAGGACTCCTCTTGACAGGTACGACATTTCCGTGACGTGCAACACATCAATTGAAAGCTCTTGCAGCTTATTACAATATTACTAGTTTTTTTTTACAAAATTCGAATCACGAGACAAAGGAAATCGCATGGGCACTGAAAGCGTTACCAACATAGACTGTCGCCTAAAGACCTATTGCTCTTTGATCCCTCACGATCTCGGCGGAAGTTGTGATCCAGGCTCACCATAGCATACATGCAAGTACAGACATGTTTGAACAGTAATTTTCTTCCTCTCTGTAATTTACCATATCAATTGTTTGCTATTCATCAGTGTCATTTCCTTCCCAAAATGTTTTTCTTCCTCTTTCGTGTGCTCATATTCCCTGTTATTTTGTACATACATTTACAGACGTAGGCCGAACCCCTCAGGTAAGGGAGGTCCGACGACAAGGCGCACCTCACACACTCTCATTCACACACACAAGCACAACTAAGCCCTGTTCCGCTAAAAGGTCCGGACGGAAGACCCCGTATTACACACTCTTTAGGTCATTGTGTGTTCCGAGGTCGGTGTCAGCAGCAGGGCCCGTCAGTGTGCCGCGTCATGATGCCAGGCCTCCCCCCGCCCACGACGAGATGCCAAGGGCGGGAAGCACATCAGGACAGCGTCAAAATTCATCCATTCCCAATTCTTCTCAACTCACGCCTATTCAGTGCACGCTCTGTCGCTACCTCCACGCTCAAGTCTGTTCTTCCTAACGCCTGCTTCACACCATCCATTCATCCACCCACCCAACCTTGCCTTTACTCTACAATTGTAGTACAAGTAGAACACAACCTTTTCCCTCCCTACAATTGTAGTGCAAGTAGAACACAACCTTGACCTTTCCCTACAATTGTAGTGCAAATAGAACACAACCTTAACTCCCTACACTTGTAGTGCAAAAAGAGTACAACCTTGCCCTCTTTTGCAATTGTAATGCAAGTTGAACACAACCTTAACCTTCCCCTACAATTGTAGTGCAAATAGGACACAACCTTGACCTTTTTCTGCAATTGTAGTGCAAGTTGAACACAACCTTGACCACTTCTACAATGCGAATTAAACACAACATTGACCATCACTACAATTTTAGTACAGATTGAACAAAACTTTTACATTCCCTTACAATTGTAGGGCGAATAGAACACAACCTTGACCCTCCCTACAATTGTAGTGACTTGAGCATGCCTTGAACCGAAACGAACTAAGAGACGGCCAATAACTTGCCACTAGATTGTTGTAACATTTGTTGCTGGTTTGACGTCCAGTGCCTGTAGGACATCGACTCTAACCCGCTAGAATGCCCTGTCGCTTTAAACTATTCTCTCCTCCTACAATGTCAGCGCAATCATCCCTTACGGTACACAATTATGAGCTTTCATGGAGTACCGTAAGGAAATTATTATGTTTTTTTGTTATTTTATATCAGCCTTAATGGGAAGAGAACTGAGGTGCGCCAATCATATTGAGATGGAAGGATGCATAATCATTTAAAAAAATCATATTGGTGACAACAGCATGGGATGTTACTACAAGTTTGCGTCTCATAGTGTGATGTTTTAGGTAAGCGGAGTTCTAACATTGCATTGTTGTGACTAACTCAAGGTCAGTACGGTAAAAGGGAATATGCATGCGAGGACGCACGCAACCATGTACACTCCATATATACCCGTACACTGGCACGCAAGGGACAAATACTGTTAATATTCTACAAGAAGCAGCGGATGATAAATCAAGGTGGAAGCCTGCTGGGAGCAAATCCGGCAGTTATTACGGCTCTAGTGGCAGATTCAAAGAAGTTGCTTGGGCTGGCGTCGGAGTTTGTTAGAGTGTGAGAGAGGAGGAAGCTGCGAGTTAACGTGAGGAAAAGCAGAGTAATGAGATATTCTAGGAATGATGATGCGGTCGGAATCAGTGCCCCCCTGAATAGAGAGTTCTTGGAGGAAGTTCAGCGTTTTAATTACTTCGGCTCCCATGCGGAGAAGACTGGACTAGTAGAAACAGAGGTGAAATCTAGAGTAAAAAAGAGTGTAATGAGCTGTGGACGTGAGGTAGTTGTTTCAACTGTGCTCTGCAGGGCTAAGGCTTGGGATGTGAGGGCGGAAAAGAGAAGGTTGAATGTTTTCGAAATGAAAGGTTGGAAAAGCATGGTTACTGTGGCGCTGAGGAATATGATCAATACTGACTTTTTTCGAATTAGAACGAGGATTGTTAGGAAGATGGCATACAGAAATTCACGTGTGCTCTAGAGGTTTTGATTGATGATGAGAGATAGGTGAAATGAGCAATGAAAGCTGAGGTGGGGGTATACGCCTAGATGAAGACCGAGGTTTGGGTGGATGGATGGCGTGAGGCTGGCTGTTGGTAGGAGAGACGTCAGTATTTAAGGGAGGACTGTCTCGATTCAATGTCCGCCTGTTTATGATCGACGGTTGGCTTCTGTGCTGCAGCAAACCGACCACCCCCGACTGTCTCCTCCACTGGCTACTGCCCCGCCCACTGAGACGTTGAGAGAGGAGGTGCAGGCCTTGACGCAGCGTAACGCTGACCTGCAGCACGACCGGGCTTTCTACCAGCAGCAGTGCAACCGCATGCAGCAGGTAGCTGGCACCGCCTTATGAAGACATGACACACTGAGGGCAATAGAAATCTTATATGTAGTACTTATATTCAATAACTGTATTTTATGAACAGACTAGATCGATGGCAAAAAAGGTCGGGTAGACTGCGCCATCCATTTTTGGTCAAGTTACAAAAGCGAGTGGCTTCCTAAAGAGAGGCGTTAACAGTCATCTCCCCGTCATATGCTATGACCGGTTGTGTTTGCTGGGCCACGTTCTGCTTTTGTGTTTATAGATATTGACTGCAAGATTCGTTGCAGCTAAAGGAATTTTCTAGTTATTTTATATTCTCCAAACTACTCATAGGACCATTAAGCCTTGGTACCTACTTCGGCGGTGCATATATTACAGACTACTGCTGCTGCGGTCATGAAAATCAATGCATACCTTATTTAACTGCGCTCTTAATGTTGTTCACAATGATTTTATTATACGTTATTATCGATGACTACTCGTACTGCAGGAGCTATCTCAGCGTTCTGTGGCGCCCTCTCTCGGCTGGCCCGCCTCCCCCAAGCTGCTCCCTGTGGCCGCTACTGAGGAGTTGCAGCAACGCCTGCAGCACACCTTTGCGCGCTACCTAAGGGCACAGTCGCACAAGAAGTCGTTGGTGTGGCAAAAAAAGTATCTGCTGAAAGCGCTCTCTCAAGAATCTGACGCTTCCCCGCGCCTGCGAGCCCTCCTCCACCCCACCATGATTGATGGGCCCACCACTCGCCTCTCACTCGCGCCGCCTCTCGTCAGGTTCAGGTAGGAGCAAGCGATGGGCTCAGAACAGAGTGATGTCTCTCACTCCTGCTCAGAGACTTTAGTATTATTTTCCTCCTTACGGTCTGACGGGCCACTTGCCGCACTCTCTTTTCTCACGCACTTTTAATATACCATTTTTTAGTCGTTTGAAACCCTTGACCATTTTATTTTGTTATAATTTTCTACGACCTATTACTTTCCTCAATCGAACACCTTTCCAATATACATTTGCACAACAGCTCCTATATTTCCTTTGTCTGGGTGCCTACTGACGTGCAAGCTCATCCTCTTTTTTTCAACCTTCTCCTGTCGGGTGCCTACTTACAGGCAAGCTCAGCTGCTCCTTTCATGCATCCTCTTTCTTCAACCATCTCCTTTCGGGTGCCTACTGGCATGCAAGCCGCACTTCTTTTTTCATGCACCTTCATTCTTCAACCTTCTCCTTTTGGGTGCCTACTGACAGACAAGCTCTCCTTTTATGCATCCTTTTCCTTCATCTTTCTCCTTTTGGATATCTACGGAGATGTAAGCTTCGCTCCGTCTTCCATGCACCCACCTTCTTCAATCCTCTCCGTTCGCGTTTCTGCCATCAGGCAAGCCTCGCTCCTTCTACGAATTTTTTTCTTCAACCCTCTTCTTTTCATGCATGCTGTTCTTATGCCTGGAATTTCCTGCGTTTTTGCAGATCTCATGAATGGGATCCTTCTTGTGGTGTGCAGCGATTCTCGTACCTCGTTTTTTCTGGTTTCTCTTGCGAAGGATTTCGTTGCTCTCGGCCCCTTAAAGTCAACTGCAAATCATTGTGGCTCTTAAGCGGGGCAGGCCAAGTGAGAACAATCCTTGCTGCTCCGCGGCGAGTGTTGGGACAAAATGGCTCGCATCTGAATCGTCCACGTCCACACTTTAGGGGCAGCCTTCTCACTGGACGTGGCTTCTCTGAAGTAGCGACGGTGGGAAAGCCAAACGGTGGACCTCCTTCCCCCCCTAGACGCAAACATTCACGTAGCTGGTGTTATTAGCGAGCATCGCTCTCTTCTGCAGGACTCCTGGTGCGGCTCTTAGCACTCTTCCGCGAGCTCCTTCTGCTGTTACTGTGCTGCCTGTTGGCGGTATAGAACCAAACCCAGCCCTCTTCCAGTACCATTCTATAGTCTGTAGACTAGACATTACCCGAAGTCATGGATCAGTGCTCTGCAACTCGTGTCGCCTAAGGACCAACAAGAAATGCTCTGTCCTGCTGTAACTCCTGCTCCGCCAGCTATCGTCTCCCGCTCCCTTCCCTTTCCTTCTATCACGCCCCGCTCTCGTTCTTCGTTCGTTGCAACAACCCATTGCGCTTCTCCTCCTCCCTTTCTCCTGCTTCCTCGACCCTCCCCATCTTCATTATCAGTATTGCGAATAGAACAAATGCCATAGCTAATCAAATGACCGCACAGAACCCTTGGCACATCAACCCGTCCAGTTTATCCCTCTGAAAACTTTCTCGTTGTCTCTTTCACTCCGATCATTCCCTCCCTCCACCTCCCTAAACTACTGTATCACGAGTCGCACGGACTAACGGCCTAATCGAAGGGTTAAACACCCTAAATTGCTTTCAGACCTCTCTATTCTTCACTTGTCACCATCTCTCCTTATAGTCTCTTTCCTGGTTATACTGTTCATTGTTTACCCCATTTAATTAGTTTGCTTTGTTTAAACTACATTAACGTATCTCTCCTCCCTCTTATCTTGAGAACTCTTCTCCTTAGTGTTTATTTTTTCCACTCTATTGTTTCATTTTTTTTTTGCTCATTTTATCGTTTCATTTTAATTTCTTGTCCTCATTTTATTGTTTCTTCTTCCTTTCTCGTGCTAACTTTATAATTTCTTTTCCTTTTGCTTTTTTTTTTTTTATT
>SDVV010025514.1:0-12408 GCA_016164225.1 Gammarus roeselii | reverse complement strand
TATGTAAATTACTTAAATAGTCTAATTTCATCACCCGTTTGAGTACCTTTTTATGACATTAACAGATTTGATAAATAAATGTTTATTTCATGCAAAAATTTAGTACTAATCTTTACAGCCTGCCCGAGCAAAGCTATGTACTACATTGTCGAAATTTATCCTCCATCGTGTGCCATTTAATTCGCTCTCAAGAACACGACTATTTATTTATCTAACACAACAACTAGTTTTAATGAGTCATGTGTAGTACACAAACAACTGCATGAAAGTTTATGAAAGATTTGAACTATATCCTTCAGTGCGTGTATGTGTTCATTTGTGTAGATATCCGACTGAGTGTTTGGTGATTAAATAGCCTAACCTGAATGACTCACATCCTCCAACTTAGATGAGGACAAAATTAGGGTATGATGACCCACTTGCAATCCTTGCCCCATTTTGGGGCTTGACTTACGTTTCCACCTTGTCCCAGGGGTAGGAGGATGCCCGGCCTGGGCGTGGCGATACCTTGCCCCCTAGACTGTCGACCCCTCGATTCTTGGCCAGCTGGCGGCTGATGCACTTCAAGCTTGTCCCAAGCCGGAGATTCGAAGATGGTCGGGCGTTCTCTTCGGTCACTTTGAGACGAAAAAGATCCAGTTCCAGCTTGTCGGTGTGATTGAGGGGGAAACCAGTTTGATGCTGGGCCACTGTCATGCTGCTGCTGGCCGAAAGGACGTCCGGAAAGTGTGTTTGGGTCTACACTAGCTTGGCCGCTACTAGTGGCATGTGTGGTTGGGTCTATACTAGTATTCCGATCTCCAAAGGGGTTTGGGAGGCTGCTCGTCACGTGAGGGTTCAGTGACCAGTTTGGTTTGAAAGATGATTCGTTTTGGTTGTTTTCATGATCATTGATGACAATGCTGGCCTGGTTGTTGATAATTTTGATGTCGCTAACCTGGAGTCGCGGTTGTCGGGTGGATCGATGGTGTTGCTGTGGTGGTAGTTCTGAATTGTGGATAATTCTATTATCTTGGGGAAATCGTTGCTGTTGTTGTACGTTTAAAGGTTGTTGAGGTTGCAGGGACCTTTGCTGCTGAGATTCAATTCTATTAAAATCAAAAACTTTGGGTGCAAAGAATTGTTCTTCTCGACGTCCTGCAGCCGGGTTTGGTGGAACCCTGAAGAAGGGGTCATCTCTTATTACTTCCAGTGTCTCGTCTCTATCCTTCTGCGAAATCCTCGGGGTGGGAGAAGTAGGTAAAAAATGTGGTTTGCTGGTAGAGTGGATAGTCCCGGAAGGTAAATTTCTGATGTTGTTGTCCAGTTTGGTCACCCTACTCAACTCATCGAGCTCTGGCCTAGGAGTAGTGGTGATCACCCGAAAAAACGAATGTTGAGTGGGGAAACTGGGTAGACCTGAGTGCCCGCCAGGTATGTTGGACTCTCCAAGATTGTCAAAAAATGAATTGGCAGAAGGAGTTTCTGTAGTTGGTCTAAAAGAGATAGCGGGCGTCGTTGAAGTTCGGTCGGGTATCCGTGCATCTCCGTGTTGTCTCACGTGAATGTTTTGCCCAACAACGCTTGGGTGAGGGCTTCTACCCAAGGGATTACCTTGCCCATTAAAATTGAACGAAGAAGGACTCCCATCTTTGTTGCCAAAGTCAATAGAATCGGCGCTGAAGCTGTTTAAACTCGAGTGATTCGGTTCCCGGGAGAATAAATTTTCTCGCGGGGACGGTGTTACTTTTGGGATAGGAGTGATTTGAAATACCGGGATATTACTAGGCCTGAATGTTGTAGGTATTACTGGGGTGACTTGTGTCAGAGAACGTTCGGCACTAGCCGGAAAGTTTTGGACAACGCGGTTCGAGTGTGGCAGTACCTGAATGTTAGTACCATCTTGGTGGCGTGGTTCATCTCTGGAGAGGACAAGATTCGTCTTCTGAACAAATTTCATGAAAGGGGAGACGGGTTCTTCATCAGCTGCTGTATCCTGGATTCCATTTTCAGGATTTGGAATTAAAACCTTCATCAGGAATGGGCTGCTAGAGTCCTGTAAATTAAGCTGGTGTGTAGGCTTATTCAAGATTGGGAATGGTGTCGTCGATATGGCGGTCTGTAGAGGCGATAAGGCGGATGGTCGTTCTCTGCCGTTGACAAGTGGTGGCTGAATGTCAATGTTCCCGTTTCGTCCTTCATGGAACTGTTGATCACCAAAGCGGTGATGTTGGAAATTTTTGTTAGGCAAATGTTGTGCATGGTTCTGATGATGATGGCCAATTACAGGATGATTATTCAGATTATTCACGGGCTGCTGATGGAAAGGCTGTTGATGAAATTGGTGCTGGAAACCAGTGTTGGGTCGCCCGTCTTGTGGATGAACCACCACATGTGATTGACCGTTTCTTTGTCTCTGTGGCTGAAACAGTAATGGATGTTGGTTGAAAAAATCTTTGTGATCATTCTGGAAGTGATTTATTTGAGAGTTTTTATGTAAATTCTGATTCCCTGTTTGGTGACGGACGAAATGATCCGGGAGTTGATGGTGTTGTTGCTGCTGCTGAAAGATTCCTCTATTTGTGTCCTGCACAACATTTCCAAAATTTCCAGGTAGCGGCGTCCCTCTAGCGCTGTTCAGCCTTGTTCTCATTACAGTGACTCGGGAAGGTATCAATGTGATAGGTGTGGACAAAGTTTCTCTGAGTAGCGCACTGGGCGGCGACACTCGGTCTTGCGTTGCTCCCTTGGTGGGAGGTCTGACGATGTGTCTAACTCCTTGCTGCCTGTGGCTAACGTGGGCACTCTGAGAGATGAAGGTGTGAGCACTTGCTGGATGATGAGGGTCGTGGGCAGCACTGGATTCATCATCAACACTGAACAGAGTCGTGAAATCAAAAGTATCTTCTGTGGTAGTGAAGTCATCAGATAAAAGCGATGTGGGAGTTGCGGCAAATTCTTCAATGACAAGCGGTGGACTTTCGGTGTCGGTGTCTTGGTCTCTTCTAACATTATCTGTTGTGCCCACTTCAATGTCAATGTTGGCGTTTGCCAGGAAAGCGTCCAGCTCATCACGAACAGAATCGCCAACGACGATCAGTTCTTCTGCAACAGAATTTTGCCATGAATTCAAATTTTCATGCAGATGCTCTTGAGGGCTGATCGTGTGATCAGGAAAAATGTGATCCAACAATGCATTCGGTATATTTGGATGGGGCTCCAGGATCTTGGACCTACTGGAAGTCTCGGGATAGTCAGCCGTAGACTGGAATGCGTTGTTAGAAGGTTCGGTTGCCTCGTCGTAGTAATCATAGTACGAGTCGAACTCTGGCCCGAGAGTAGTAGAGGAATCATCAATTGAATCCGTTTGGGTTGTTATGTCTTCCAAGGGCGAAGAAGTGGTTACAAATACGGACTGTGTCAAGGAATGTTCCATGAGTCTACGATCGCTTTGTTCGTCTTCATTCTCCAGTGGGCCATCTAAGATATCGTCATGAGGAGAAACCGTTGGAAGGAACTTATCGCTCATTTTGCTCTTCAATTTGTTAGCCAAAGACGAGGCTTCATTTCGAGGAGATTGTCGAACAAGAAGGTCTTCTAGAAATCCAAACGATGAAAGTTTCTTTTGTCCGCTTGCATTATTCTGAGGCTGCTTCTCCCGAACTCTGGGGGATTCTCTGTGAATAGGATTAGAAGAGGGCATAAACGGTACCCTATCTGATACGTTTAGGAAATCTGTATTGGATGGCAGTGATTCCCTTTGTGATGTGGCTCTAAAATCAGAGCCTGATACAGAAGATTCTCTTTGAGATTTCCTACTAAAATCTGACTGATGTGTTGAGCGATCACCATTGAGTTGATTTCTGTTTAAGTTTCGTAGACTGTCCTGTTGGGGCCTGTGACCCAAGCGATCTGAGGGTGGCACTGTTGGCAAGAAGGATGCCTTCGATACTTCGTCAGGTACAAAGTCTTGAGACACGGATGGCTGCGTTCCTTGTGAAAATACAAAAGCTTCATTTGGGTTTTCAGTGATTTGTTCTTCCTCTTCTTCATCATTAATAATCCTGAATCCATTGACTTTGACAACATTATCAAATTTTCCTCTGGGTTTTCTCTCTTTCTCTCGAGCTTTCATATTTATCAGCTGGTCTCGTATTGATGGAGGTGGAGTGATCGTAGTCGGTTGCACATCTGCTTCCGTCGTCGCTTCTTCCAGAGCCTCTTCCTCACGACGTCGACTGAGAATATCCCTGAGTTTTACGGCGCTGTTAACCCTAATCCCGATGTTCTCAAAGTCAACATTGTCAGTTCTTTGGTAAACTTTGGTGGCACCTTTCACTTTTGTGAAGTGTTTCTGTATCGCACTTCTTCCAGATTGTCTTTCTTCCCTGGATTTGAAAATTCTTAGTAAGCGCAACCTCTCCCTGACAGCGTCGCTGGAAAGTAACTTGTCTTTGTTGCGTTGGAATGCTTCTTTTTCTTCTTCTGTGAATGTATCCAAATCAGCCTCCCTTTGCTTCAGAAGGAACTGCTTCAGCTGAAGAGTAACGTTCGTCACCTCATCGTGATTGCCCACTTCAGCGGTCAGTCGACCTTGAGCCATTTCTATAATCTCTGGAAATTCTTCCAAAAACTCATCGACCACCGTAGCATTGCTGGTATCGTTCAAAAGTTTGTCGACGTCACTGGCAGTGATGTTGCTTTTCAACAACATCTCCAATTCTTCGTTGGACAAACTTTTGTCGTCGATAATGGTAGTCAACTCATCAGGCAAATCAGTAGTGGTGAGGGCGACATCCATTTCTGTGGTTGTAGAAGACATTTCTTCCAACGATCGTGTTATTGCTGCTGCTGTTGTTGTAGTTTTAGTGTCGGCAACAGTTGTTGGCTCTTCGGTTACCGTACTTTCTGTGACCGTCTCAGTCGTGATTATTTCCTCTCCATTTTTAAGTGGTTTCAGTATCTCTTCCACTGTTGGCTCCGTGGGCATTTGAGTTGCACTTTCATCAACTTTACTTGTGCTCAACTCATCCTCGGAATTGATACCCTCAGAGGCCGCAAGAGACAGGTCATCCAAATTAGACGACAGGAAGGACTCTCTGGGACCCTGTTTACTGTTTGTAAGTGCTTGGGGTGTCGACTGGCTGAATTCAAATCCACCGCTATCCAAGTTTCGAGGATTTTTGAATTTTCCGTCTTCGAAGTTAAATCGGTGGTCACCGTTGGGATAATTGAGGTGCCGATGACTGTGACGATCAAGACTGCTCTCAAATTGACGATTGTCATCCCATCTGTTGTTGAGAGTTCTTTGTTCAGTATTGCTACTCCGATGAGCGTTTTTAGAATTTCTAAATTTAGAGGTAGAACTTTCGGTGGACTCGATCCCAAGACCAAGAAACTGACCCATCGACAGTTCAGGCCGACTTCCCGAGTCGAACTGCCGCAACAGTCGTTGGAGTCGAACAAACGAGGCTTCTGAAGTGGTCTCAGGAGGTCGTTCCGTGAATATATTGACTGTTGACTGCGCAAAAGATGAGTCGGTGACTGGATTATTGACGGTCCACAGATCATTGCTGTTTGGACGAGCTTGAGTGGGTGGGTGGCTGTTCCAGATGTCTTTGAGGTCTGGCCGACTCCTGATATGTGTGTTTCTGTTCCACGGGTCTGTGTTGACTCCAGCTTCGGGCGTTGCGTCATTCCAAATGTCGTTTGGGATTTTGTGGATGAAATCAAACTCTCCGTCCTTCGCTTCGGGAATTTCTGCAGTATAATCCGAAGATTCAGTAAGAACATTTATCACAGAATCCTTTTCTATGGTCGGGATACTTTTCGTCTGTAGAATAGGCAAGACATTCTCTGTATCAAACTTTGGTAAAAATGTCGTACTCTTAACATTGATGGATGCATCTTCCGACCGATTGCGATTGATCAAACCATCGGTGAAGAGCGTTATTGTTGTCTTTATTACAGGATCATTAGCGTCTCCGTGCTCTATCTTTGTGAAGGAAGTTTTTCCAAAGGAGTTTTCCACTTTCATAGACTCGTTCTTCATCTGGTCAATCATGTCGCTGAGAATGACCGGCATGTCTGTTGCAATCTTGATCATTGGTGATTCATTCATTATTTCTTTTATTATTCCTGCGGCAACGGAAGGCCTAATCTGATTGTTTCGATTATTTTTTGAATCAAATGATTCATTTAGGATGTCTGCCTCGGTGTCTTTGATATCGAATGCGGATATCTCTGTGGGAATCAAATCCTCAGAGGAGATTGCAAACATCGTAGTTTGAGGATATCTTGGAGTAGATGCTGCTGCTGAATTGTCTGTCGTCACGCTGGCTACTGACGCCGTGGTGCTTTCAGATGATGTGGTCATCTTTGTGGCTGTTGAAGGTGGGGTGAATGACATTGCTGTGCTTGGCCACACATTTCTCTCTGTGGAAGCGGGTGTTGATTCTGAGATGGTCGACATTGAGACAAGGGTAGTTGGGTTTTCCCATGGCTGGTAAGTTGGAGTTTCTCTCGAAGTGGACTCTGTGGTTAAGGCTTTCGAGGAAGGGTTTCCTTCAAGAGAGATCTCAAAGTCCTTCACTTCACCCATCTTGACATTGAAGTCTCCTTTCTCGTCGTTTTTTGTTGCTGGTGTTGTTGCCTTTGCTGTTCTGTGAGTAGTTGTCACTACCGCTGACGGTAAACCTGATCCAAACGCATCTGAAATTGAAGGAACGTGCGTGGTTGGGTCCGTAGATGTTGGCGTTATATCTGCGATGTAGGACTCCGTACTTTCAATGTCCCTAAACTTCTTATTTAGAATATCTAACGATTCTAAAAGTGTTGATTCAGTATTTGTCGAAGATGTTTTTTCCGCTTCTAAGATGGTAATGCTTGGTGAACGTGTAGTTGGTGGGATGTAGACAGGGCGAGGGGGAGGCGTGGGGGTTGATTCCTCTTCCTCGTTGTTGTTCGATGTCTCGCCGTCCAAATCGTACAGGGCGAGATTGTTCAAAAAATCGAGAATGCTTGCCTGCGATTTATTATTTCGATCTAAAACTGGGCTTTTCCCATCGAAGTTGGTAATTATTTTTTCAGGTGAATCGGGAATGAATGTGCTCATCTCGGGCTCTTCAACTGTCAGAGGAAAGGGGGCTGCTGTAACGATGACCCTGGCAATGACTCTCTCGATTTTAGGAGGCTGACTGGAGGCTGGTTTTCGTGTGGTCATGGGGATATCTGTGGTTGGACTGGGGCTAGAAGTTGATGTGGTCAAAGAAGACGTCGATGGGGCTGGAGGAACCGTCGGAGGGGCTGAAGTAACTGCAGAGAAAGCTGAAGTAACTGACGATGGGGTTGATGTAATGGTAGAGACCGTTGAAGTGACTGTCGAAGGAGTTGGAGCAGTGGCGGAGTGATCTTCCTTGACTAGATCTGGGCTCTCGGTTGACGAAGTCCGTGATGTTTTAATGAAAGATGGCCGTGTTCTGTTAGGTTGCATAGCATGAATTTTTCGAGAAATATCTGGTACACTTTCCAATGGGGTCTTAATCTGATCTTCCATTATGTTCTGTGCCTTAATCTCCCTTCCCGATGAGACAATCCTTCGACCGGTAGAACTATCGGCCTTTTCGGCATTCTGCCTGGCTTGTGCTATCTCCTTTTCCGTGGCAGGAGCGGGGGATGTAAAAATCCTGTTCTTCAGGCGAGTGTAAAAGTCGGGTTGGTCGTCCCCTTTCTCCGCCGGTACGCCCCTGAAGTGGACTCTCCGGTTAATGAAGCCAGGTCGGTCTTCGACTGGTGACGACGTGTCAGACTGTTCCAAAGTTTCCTCAGGTAAAGACGGTGTTGTTGGTGTCCATACCCTGGTTTGTGAGGCCTCCTGCCGCTTCTGCTTCAGCAGATTGAGTCGATGTCGGAAGCTCCCTCGTCCAGTCTTAGGCGGAGGTTCCCTTAGCCGTTTCCTATGTTTTTCAGCTGCAATTTCAATTTCTTCGTCTCGCTTTGACAATTGAGTAGTGGGTGACTCTTCTTCACCATTTGTGCCGGGATCTTCTTCCACTGGAAGACCATAATCCTCGCTGCCGTAATCATCGACGCTAGTTGCATTGGTATCTGTGGTACTGTCATAATCATTTTCAATCGGATCAGGAAGTTTTTCAACCACTGGGTCTTCTGTGGAAGCGATGATACTTGACGCTGTCGAAGGTTGCGTCACCACCACATTATCAAGTTCAGTTTCCGAAACAGAAGCATGCGAAGAGGCTGGAACCAAGAGGCTGGATTTTGTCATAATTTCTTCATCTTCCAAGACCGTATTTGGGGATACCACTTCTTCATTACCAACCAACTTTGGTTCGCTCTCTTTCTCAGCATTTGGTTCTGTTACCGTCTCAGTGGGAACACTGGATGGATCCTCTGTGACCTTGCCTTTCTCTTCATTCTGGTGTGTCTTGAATTCATCGTAATATTGATAGTAATCATACAAGTCTTCCTCAGTTGCTGGTGTCGCCTCTTCAGAATAGTAGTCGTCATAATAACCCACGTCTGACCTATCAATTGGGGTCCCAGCATGATGAGGACGAGTATCTTTGACACCATTAGCCTGTGTGGCTTCCTGTCGGTTTCTAAAGCGCTCAGATCCAACCTTGAACTGCTTAGTAGCAGAGATAGTGTTTACGGGTGACGGTAAATCACTGCCTTGTGGTCTGCCATCTGCGGTGGCAAACTTCCCCGCAGATGCTTCAAATTCTCCGAGCTCCAGGCTGTTAGCAGATTGCTGGCTGACCTTCTCTTCTGCCGATTGCGCATAGGTGATTGATTCTGTTTTTCTTTCTTCGGTTTTCCTGCTATTGGCAGAATGTAGATCGTCGATGTGTTGAAAGATGGATTGAGCCGGTGCTGCTGCGTTGTGGTCAGCATCATCATTACGTTCTTGAGTATCGAATCGAACGTCCCCTCGAGGCTGGTCTGATGACCTTCGCTCCTGTTTATCGTTATTATTGAAGACCTCAATCACTTTTGGATTCCTTGGTTTTGAATCACCTGCTGAATCAGGTCTGCTGCTCTGATCAGGTTTGAAATTATCATCACTTGACGAAAAGCCTCCTCTACGATTAGAAAATTGCTGCTGCTCGAAGAAGTCATTTCGAATTCTACCGTCGACTTCGCTGAGGATAGTTCCAGGCGCCCTCTGGAGTCCAGGCGCCAGGTCAGGCTCTGATCCATCTATGCCGAATATTCTTAGGTCGGCTGTTCCAGAGAAATCTCTGCTGTCGTGTAGATTTCTCAAGGGACTGTCCAGACGGATGTGACCAGGAATCTGTCTGTGGTCATTGTGGTTAATCAAGAATCCCGGGCCGGAGGGAAAACCCCCGAAGTTGTGGAACCTTGCATCACCAGCATGAATACCTGCATGGTGTAACCTCTGGCTTGGTGAGGCCTGTTGACGGTTGAGCTGATGGTGTGGAGGAGTCAAGGGGGCGATGGGTTCGGGGGCTAAGAAGAGTCCCCCATTAAGAGGGAAAGAGGCCGCCGAAAGGTGGTGAGGTGACCGCTGGGCGCTTCTCCTGTTCCTCGGTGACGCTTCACCTGAAAAAAATACGCTGATTTAGAACTGCAATGTATAAGTTGGCTATAGATATATCCACAACTTTGGTCAAATACACAAATAAATATCAATGGGAAATAAATAGAAGGCGAGTGAGGATGAGAGACTGAGTTCTATTTTATGGAGATAAATTAATATACTAAATATTATACCAGAGTTCCTTTGTAAAACTGGTAATCATAGAATGGAAAAATTTGGTCTAGAATAATGTACCAGAAGAATACTTTTTTATATCAAAAATAGCCAATGAACGACAAAATTATTTATGAAATATCAAAAAGTGGTCTCGCATCAGACAAATTTCACCCCGGAGTGACAAGCAAGGTATCTTCTATCCATGGAACTCCAGTTAAGTGGCGATGACATCAATTGGCATTGGAACAAATACAAAGTCTCGAGAGCGCACCTGACGATAAAGACGCCGCCACGCTGCTGCCAGCTATCGTTTATTGCAGCCCATTACGGCTCACACCACACATTGTTTAGCAATCAAGGAAATTGTGACAGCCTCAAGTCAACATCGTGGGTCGAGGGCTGTTCTTTGGTGCTGATTTGAGTGTATCGTCGTCAGAAACAATTTTTTACTCCAACTTTTGAACCTTGGTCTTTTTAGATATTTCAACACAGAAATTAAACAATTAAACACACACATTATTCTCACATAGACGTTCAAAGGCAACCTAGTTTGGAACAATAGGCCTGTTGTTGTCGTCTTACACTTGTGAACACTTGTAATCACGGTTAACTTGTCGGCCCTCTTCTCCCGTGTCGCGCATGCCGTGGGTGGTCCCCCTTGACTCAGCTTACAACACCAGTTTAGTAAGGCAGTTTGGTAATGAGTCAAACGACCTTCCGTGAAGACTCATCGGTACTGTATGCGGTGCAGTAACAGAGAGGAGCTGTTACTGTATGCGGTGCAGTAACAGAGAGGAGCTGTTACTGTATGCGGTGCAGTAACAGAGAGGAGCTGTTACTGTGTGCGGTGCAGTAACAGAGAGGAGCTGTTACTGTATGCGGTGCAGTAACAGAGAGGATCTGTTACTGTATGCGGTGCAGTAACAGAGAGGAGCTGTTACTGTATGCGGTGCAGTAACAGAGAGGAGCTGGTACTGTATGCGGTGCAGTAACAGAGAGGAGCTGTTACTGTATGCGGTGCAGTAACAGAGAGGATCTGTTACTGTATGCGGTGCAGTAACAGAGAGGATCTGTTACTGTATGCGGTGCAGTAACAGAGAGAAGCTGGTACTGTATGTGGTGCAGTAACAGAGAGGAGCTGGTCCATGAACTGTTAGCATCAGAGAAATCAGAGGAATTTTAATGTGAGATGTTTAAAGGCTAGGAAGCGTGGTAGCTCCGGAGACCATCACGCTTATTATTGGTAATGTGTTTAGAGACTAGGAAGTACGATAGGCCCGGAGAACATCACGTTTGATATTGGTAATGTGTTTAGAGACTAGGCAGCACTATAGCCCCGGATACCATCACGTTTACTATTGGTAATGTTCCCAAAGATTGATCCGCTTCTGTTATATTTGAAATTGACTGGTTCAAAATCAAACAACAATCCCCGGTTCTAGAAAGAGATTAGGCTATGCATCGCCGGCGATCACCTTCGGCATGCACTGTTTATCAGCGATTATTGGCACTGAGCCGTGTCAGGGAACATCGCCGGCGATCACCTTCAGCATTCACTGTATATCAGCAATTATTGGCGCTGGGCCGAGTCAGGGAACATCGCCGGCGATCACCTTCGGCATGCACTGTATATCAGCGATTATTGGCGCTGGGCCGAGTCAGGGAACATCGCCCGCGATCACCTTCGGCATGCACTGTTAATCAGCGATTATTGACGCTGGGCCGAGTCAGGAAACATCGCCGGCGATCACCTTCGGCATTCACTGTTTATCAGCGATTATTGGCGTTTGGCCGAGTCAGGGAACACCTGAAGGTATACCAAATGGTATCGCCTATAGTTCGACATATGGTGATTTCATTTGGGCAAATTGACCTGAATACGCGTTCAATCATCTCATTGTAAAGACTGTGTCTATGACATAGGCAAGGAACATCTATTCTAGATGCATTTCAATAGAATAATAACCTTATATTGTAGAGCACACAGAGCACGCTCACCTTGTTTCGGTCAGAGACCCCTAGGAATACAACGTGCAAGCGGATCCGCAGGAACGATATCCCTAAAATCAAAACGCAACTTTGAGAGATCTGTATCCCATCCCAGTGTGGTAGATACCCTCCTCCACACTCTACTATTATTCACATCATATGGTTAGAGCGTTTTATGTTTAATGCATTCTTCGAGAATACGAAACTAACAATAGCTTTGGCTAACCGATGATGATGACCAATTAAATGCTGTAGGCCACACATAGTTGAAGATGACGGGCAATAAGACAGACAAAAATACATCGTTGGCAATGCTGCCACATGCTGACTACGAAGAATACTTCTTCCTTTGATAATTACGTCCCAGTATGTAACTTGTAACTAGTTACAGAAATTTACATACAAAAACACCGATACTTCCGCTGAAAATGTCTTATTGGAAATGATTAAACATATATGGAGTCGACCGCTGTCAACTTGAACATCAGAAACTTCCTTCCAGTCTTCTATTCTATTGTTATTTCGTTTTGGTCTCCTAAAGCTCTGAATCAGGAATGGCGATAGTTTAGTCAGGCTGCCACTGAGGAGGAGGCGCCCAATCTCCCCACCATGACGAGGCTCGAACTCGCGACGTGCAGCACCAGAGGCTGACACTGCAGTCGGATACGCCAACCATTCAGTCACAGCGGTTCCATTTATATATA
>SDVV010025513.1:0-12408 GCA_016164225.1 Gammarus roeselii | reverse complement strand
AACACCTAAAACACCTTAAACAACTACAACAACTAAAACAACTATAACACCTAAAACAACTATAACAACTAAAACAACTATAACAGCTATAACAACTAAATCAACTAGAAAAACTTGAACAACTAAAAAACTAAAACACTTAAAACAACTAAAACACCCAGTTCACATAGAACACCTGGAACAACTGAAACACCTAAAACAACTAAACTACCTATAACAACTATAACACCTAAAACAACTAAAACAACTATAACACCTGAGACACCTAGAACACCTAAAACAACTAAATACCTAACAACAACTTAAACACCTAAAGAACTAGAACTCCTAAAAACAACCAAAACTCCTAAAACGACTAAAACACCTATAACATCTAAAACACCAGAAACAAGTATAACAACTGAAACA
The DNA here is from genome assembly GCA_016164225.1 of Gammarus roeselii. Classification (NCBI taxonomy): domain Eukaryota; kingdom Metazoa; phylum Arthropoda; class Malacostraca; order Amphipoda; family Gammaridae; genus Gammarus; species Gammarus roeselii. The sequence goes on along the minus strand of SDVV010025513.1, from coordinate 12,000 downwards.
ACTATACCAACTAAAACATCTGAAAAACATACAACAACTATAACACCATAAACAACTATAACACCTATAACAACTATAACACCTAAAATAACTAAAACAACCACAACAACTACAACAACAATAACAACTAAAACATCTAAACAACTATAACTATAACAACTAAAACAACTAAAACAACTAGAACAACTAGAACAACTAAAACTACTAAAACACCTAAAACAACTAAACACCCAGAACACCTAGAACACCTGAAACAACTGAAACCCCTAAACCACTAAAACACCTGGAACAACTATACCACCTAAAACAACTAAAACTCCTACAACAACTAAAACAACTGCAACAACTTGAACAACTCTAACAACTAAAACAACTAAAACAACTAGAACAACTAAAACAATTAATACATCTGAATAGATTATGACACCTAAAACAACTAAAACAACTATAACAACTGAAACAACTACAAAAAAAAACTAAAACAACTATAATAACTGAAACAACTATAACAACTAACACAATTAAAACACCTAAATGAATTATAACACCTAAAACAACTAAAACAACTAAAACAACTGGATCAACTAAAACAAATAAAATAACTAATACAACTATAACAACTACAACAACTAAAACAGCTAAAACAACTATAACAACTAAAACACCTAAACAACTGAAACAACTAAAAAACCCAGAAAACTATAACACCTATAACAACTATAACACCTGGAACAACTATAACACCTACAACAACAAAAACACTTATAAAAACTGGAACACGTAAAACAACTACAAACACCTAAACAACTAGAACACATAAAACGCCTTTAACCCCTATACCACTTAAAACACCTACACACCTAGAACACCTATAACAACTATAACTACTAAAACAACTATAACAACTGAAACAACTAAAACAACTATAACAATTATAACAACTAAAACAACTATAACACCTTAAACAATTATAACAACTAAACAACTAAAACAACTAGAATAACTAAAACAACTAAAACAACTAAAATAACTACAACACCTTAAACAACTAATAAGACCCAAAACACCTACAACACCTATAACAACTGAAACACCTAAAACAACTACAACACCTAAATCAACTAAACCACATATAACAACTGAAACACCTACAACAACTAAACCACCTAGAACAACTAAACACATAAAACAACTAAACAACTAAAACAACTATAACACTTAAAACAACTAGAACACCTAAGCAACTAGAAACAACTACAAAAACTAAAACAACTATAACATCTCAAACAACTATGACAACTAAAACAACTAAAACGACAGAAAGAACTTAACAACTAAAACAACTAAAACACCTAAAACAACTGAACACCTATAACAACTCAGAACACATAAAACAACCAGAACTCCCATAACAACTAGAACACCTAGAACAACTAAAACACCAGTAACAAGTAAATCAATTAAAACAACTATAACAACTAGAACTCCTAAAACAACTGAAACACCTTTAACAACTAAACACCTACAACAACTACAACACCTGAAACAACCTGAACTCCTATAACAACTAGAACACCTAGAACAACTAAAACACCAGAAACAAGTAAAACATCTAAAACAACTTAAACAACTATAACACCTAAAACACATAGAACAAATATTACACCTAAAACAACTATAACACCTATAACAACTAAAGCACCTAAACAACTTCAACAACTACAACAACTAAAACACCTAAATCAACTAAACAACAAAAAACGACTAAAACAACTCAAACACCTGTAACAACTAAAACACCTATAACAACTGAAACAACTAAAACAACTAAAACAACTATAACAACTAAAATAACTATAACAACTATAACAACTAAAACAACTAAAACAACTAAAACGACCAAACAACTAAACAACTAAAACACCTATAACAACTAAAACACCTATAACAACTAAAACAACTCAACAACTAAAACACCTATAACATCTATAATAACTAAAACAACTAAAACAACTAAAACAACTACAAAAACTATAACAACTAAAACAACTGGAACACCTAAATTAACTAAAACACCTAAAACAACTAAACAACTAAAACAACTATAACAACTAAAACACTTGAAACACCTAGAACACCCATAACAACTAAACAACTATAACAACTAAAACAACTATAACAACTATAACAACTAAAACAATTAAAACAACAACAACAATTAAAACAACTAAAACACCTGAACAACTAGAAAAACTAAAGCCCCTAAAACATTTATAACACCTAAAACAACTGAAACACCAAAAAAACAACTATAACACCTAAAACAATTAAAACTCCTTGAACAACTAGAACAACTATAACAACTAAAACAACTTAAACAACTATAAAAACTATAACAACTAAAAAAACTAAAAACCTGAAACACCTACAACACCTATAACACCTATAACAACTAGAACACATAAAACCACTAAAACATCTACCTACCTACCTACCTAAAACAACTAAAACAACTAAAACTACTAAAACAACTCAAACAACTAAAACTACTATAACAACTATAACATCTTGTACAACTAAACTACCTATAAAAACTATAAAACCATTAACAACTAAAACAACTATAACAACAGAAACAACTGAAACAACTAAAACACCTGAAACACCTAGAACACCTAGAACACCTATAACAACTAGAACACATAAAACAACTAGAACACCTAAACAACTAAACACCTTGAACACCTAAAACACCTTTAACACATAGAACACCTAAAACACCTTGAACAACTAAAATACCTATAACAACTATAACACCTATAACAACTAAAACAACTAGAACAACAAAAACGACTAAAACAAATAAAACAACTAAACAACCGAAACAACTCAAACAACTGAAACAACTAAAACAACTAAACAACTAAAAACAAAATATCTAAAACACCTATATCAACTAGAACACATGAAACAACTATAACACCTAAAACAACTAAAACAACTACAACCACTAAAACAACTATAACACCTATAACAACTAAAACAACTAGAGCAGCTATAACAACTAAAACAACTAGAACAACTAGAACAACTAGAACAACTAAAACAACTAAAACACTCAGAACACTTAGAACACCTGGAAGAACTGAAACACCTAAAACAACTAAACTACCTATAACAACTATAACACCCAAAACAACTAAAACAACTATAACACCTGAAACACCTAAAACAACTAAAACAACTAAATACCTAGCAACAACTTAAACACCTAAAGAACTAAAACTTCTATAAAAAACCAAAACTACTATAACGACTAGAACACCTAAACCATCTAAAACACCAGAAACAAGTATAACAACTGAAACAACTATAACAACTAAAACATCTGAAACACATAGAACAACTATAACACCTAAAACAACTATAACACCTATAACAACTATAACACCTAAAACAACTAGAACAACCACAACAACTACAACAACAATAACAACTAAAACAACTAAACAACTATAACAACTATAACAACTAAACAACTAAAACAACTAGAAAACTAGAACAACTAATACTACTAAAACACCTAAAACAACTAAACACCCAGAACACCTAGAACACCTGGAACAACTGAAACACCTAAAACGACTAAAACACCTAGAACAACTAAACCACTTAAAACAACCAACCCTCCTACAACAACTAAAACAACTGCAACAACTTAAACAACTCTAACAACTAAAACAACTAGAACTAAAAAAATTAAAACACCTGAATAAATTAAAACATCTAAAACAACTAAAACAACTATAACAACTGAAACAACTACAAGAAAAACTAAAACAACTATAACAACTGAAACAACTAAAACAACTAACACAATTAAAACACCTAAATTAATTATCACACCTAAAAAACTAAAAGCAACTAAAACAACTGGAACAACTACAACAAATAAAACAACTATTACAACTATAACAACTACAACAACTAAAACAACTAAAACATCTATAACAACTAGAACAACTAAAACAACAGAAAAAACTAAACAACTAAAACAACTAAAACACCTAAAACAACTATAACAATTAGAACAACTAAAACAACGAAAACACCTTAAACAATTATAACAACTAAACAACTAAAACAACTAGAACAACTAAAACAACTAAAATAACTAAAATAACTATAACACCTTAACAACTAATAAGACCAAAACACCTACAACACCTATAACAACTGAAACACCTAAAACAACTACAACACCTAAATCAACTAAAACACCTATAACAACTACAACTCCTTTAAAAACTAGAACACCTAAAACAACTAAACACCAGAAACTACTATAACAACTAAAGCAACTGTAATAACTATAACACCTAAAACACATACAACAACTATAACACCTAAAACAACTAAAACACCTATAACAACTGAAACACCTACACCAACTAAAACACCTAGAACAACTAAACACATAAAACAACTAAAACAACTAAAACAACTATAACACCTAAACAACTAGAACACCTAAAACAACTAAAACAACAACAACAACAAAAACACCTTGAACAACTAAAACAACCAAAACAACTAAACAACTATAACACATATAACAAATAAAACACATATAACAACTAAAACAACAACAACATCCAGAAGAACTCAAACATTTATAACAACCAAAACAACTAAAACAACTAAAACAACTACAACAACTGAAACAACTATAACGACTATAACAGCTAAATTTACTATAACACAAGAACAACTATAACAATTAGAACAACTAAAACACATAGAAAAACTAAAACACCTAGAATAAATAAAACACATAATACATCTAAATCACCTAAAACACCTACAAGACCTAAAACACATATAACAACTGGAACATATAAAACAACTATAACACCTACAACAACTAAAAAACTACAACAACTAAAACAACTATAACACCTAAAACAACTAAAATAACTAAAACAACAAGAAAAACTTTAACAACAATAACAACTAAAACACCTAAAACAACTAAAACAACTACAACAACTAAAACAACTTGAACAACTAAAACACCTATAACAACTAAAACACCTAAGCAACTAAAACTCCTAAAACAACTGAAACACCTAAAACAACTAAAACACCTACAACAACTATGACACATAAAAAAAATAGAACTCCTAAAACAACTAGAACACCTATAACAACTAAAACACCAGTAACAAGTAAAACAACCGAAACAACTTTAACAACTATAACCTTTAAAACACATAGAACAACTATAACACCTAAAACAACTATAACACCTATAACAACTAAACACCTAAACAACTAAAACAACTACAACAACTAAAACACCTAAAACAACTAAAACAACTAAAACAACTAAGACAACTATAACAACTATAAAAACTAAAACAACTGAAACACCGAAAAACAACTATAAGAACTAAAACAACTAAAACTACTAAAACATTTAAAACACCTCAACACCTATAACAACTTAAACACCTAAAACACCTAGAACACCTAGAACACCTAAAAAACACCTGAAACAACTGAAACACCTAAAAACTAAAACACCTAAAACAACTATAACAACCATAACAACTAAAACAACTACAACACCCGAAACACCTAGAACACCTACAACACCTATAACAACTAGAACACATATAACCACTAAAACACCTAGAACAACTAAAACAACTGAAACAACTATAACAACTAAACAAATCGAACAACTAAAACTACTATAACAACTAAAACAACTTGAACAACTAAACTACCTATAACAACTATAACAACAACAAAAACAACTAAAACAACTATAACACCTGAAACTCCTTGAACACTTAAAACACCTATAACAACTTGAAAACATAAAACAACTAAAACACCTAAGCAACTAAACACCTTGAACACCTAAAACACCTATAACACATATAACATCTAAAACACCTGAAACACCTAAAACACCTGTAATAACTAAAACACATGAAACAACTATAACACCTATAACACCTAAAACACTGTTGAACGATTCTGTGCGTGCTTCTCTGGACAGGAAGTGTATATGGTTTCTTAGAGGATGTGGAATGAATAACACTGAAATACACTTCACACTTTAATTCAGCGAAGCACAGACATTTGTTCAATAAGAGGTTCTTTCAATATATTTCAAGTCAGGACAATTGTGTTTTATCAGGACTTAGAGGTGCTCTTCAGACACCTAGTATCTCTCATACTCTGATACAGACAAAAGTGTGAATCAATACCCAATACAGTCCTCAATACCCAATACAGTCCTACACGCGGTATCGACACAAGGAGCTAGGCTGGAGGGACGCGACGGTCTCCTCTCACTCTGATCTAGTCTGAGTGAGTACGCTTGATGCTTGCATATATACTACACATGAGCAGTGGTGCGCGGTGAAAAATCGAGGACACTGGGAAACAGGCCTTGGTGTCGGGGCCATGGGGAAATGACCAGGGCTCTAAGTGGGCCACAAAGGTAGTAAGTTATCTAAGTTAATACCAATGATGTCTCTTCTGATGCTGGGAGAAATGTTTCTCGGGACCATAAGTTTTGATTTTGATTACCCAAATCTAATCGCGGCTCTAGGCCATCTGCACGTTCTAGAAAGCAAGTAAGCAATTAAGGAGCGTCTTAACACATAGTAGGTGTCTGACGCTAGCGGAGGCGAACATCTGGTGTTGTTCGGGCTATAGTTAATGAGGCTGGCTCACAGCGGGATATTAAAGAGAACAACAATTGTATTAAGTCCTAAGAGCAATTGTGGTTACAAGTATAGTGGCTACTGCTATGCTAGATATTCTTATAACTATTTATGTTGTATTAGTCTATACTTTTAACAAACACCTTAAACAACTAAAATACCTTTAACAACTAAATCACTTATAATAACTAAAACGACTAGAACGACAAAAAAAAATTAAACAACTAGAACAACTAAACAACCAAAACAACTCAAACAACAAAAACAACTAAACAACTAAAAAAATAATATCTAAAACAACTAAAATACCTATATCAAGTAGAACACATAAAACAACTATAACACCTATAACAACTACAACAACTAAAACAACTATAACACCTGAAACAACTAAAACAATTAAAACAACTAGAACAAATAAAACAACTAAAACAACTAAACATCTAAAACGCCTACAACAACTAAAACACCTAAAACACCTACAACAACTAAAACACCTATAGCAACTATAACACCTAAAGCAATTATAACACCAACAACAACTAAAACACCTAAAACAACTAGAACACATACAACAACAATATCACATATAACACCTAAAACACCTAAAAAAACTGAATCACCTAAAACAACTGAAACACCTATAACAACTAAAACTCATAAAACAACTAGAAAAAAAACTATAACAACTAAAACACCTAAATCAACTAAAACACCTACAACAACTACAACGCATATGACAACTATAACACATATAACAACTATAACGTCGATAACAACTAAAACACCTAAAACAACTAAGACACCTACAACAACTATAACACCTTGAACAATTAAAACACCTAAAACAACTAGAACACATGAAACAACTATAACATCTAGAACAACTAAAACACCTAGAGCAACTATAACACCTAAAACAACTAAAACACATAAAACAAATATAATATGTAACAACTTAAACAACTATAACAACCAAAACAACCAAAACAACTAAAAAACCTAAAACAACTCAAGCAACTATAAATAACTGAAACAACTAGAACACATAAAACAACTAAAACACCTATAACAACTAAAACAGCTAAAACAACTAAAACACCCACACCAATTGGAACACCTGAAACAACTAAAACACCTAAAACATTTATAACATCTAAAACAAATAAAACATAAATCAACTAAAACACCTAAAACAACTAGAACACATATACCAATTAAAACATCAGAAACAGCTAAAACAACTAGAAACAACAAAACAACTATAACACCTAGAACAACTAAAACACCTAAAACAACTAAAACACATGAAACAACTATAACATCTAGAACAACTAAAACACCTAGAGCAACTATAACACCTAAAACAACTATAACAACAAAAAACAACTGTAACACATATAAAACAACTAAAACACCTACAACTACTAAAACAACTAGAACAACTAAAACAACTATAACAACTCAAACAACTATAACAACTAAAACAACTAAAACAAATTAAACAATGAAACAACTTGAACAACTAAAACAACTAAACACCTATTTCAACTAAAACACTTAAAACAACGAAAAAACCAAAAAGAACTAAACCACCTTAACAACTAAAACACCTAAAAAACACCTAAAACACCTATAACATCTATAACACCTAAAACACCTATAACAACTATAACACCTAAAACAACTAAAAACAACTGACAACTAAAACACCTAAACAACTATAACAACAGAAACAATTATAACAACTAAAACAACTAAAACAACTAAAATACCTAGAACACATATAACAACTACAGCACCTAAAACAACTATAACACCTATAACAACTATAACACCCAAAACAACTACAACAACTACAACAACTAAAACAACTAAAAACAACTGAAAACAACCAAAACAACTAAAACTTTTTAAAACACCTATAACATCTATAACACCTATAACAACTAAAACAACTAGAACAACTAAAACAACTATAACAACTATAACAACTATAACAACTATAACAACTAACTCAACTAAAACAACTAAAACAACTACAACTAAGACAACTATAACACATAAAAACCTAAATTACCTGAAACACCTAAACACATCTAAAACAACTGAAACAACTGTAACAACTAAAACAACTATGAACACCTGAAACACCTAGATCACCTAGAACACCTATAACAACTAAAACAACTAGAACAACTATAACAACAATAACAACTAAAACAACTATCACACCTCAAACACCTAGAACACCTAAAACACCTATAACAATACGAACACATATAACCACTATAACACCTAGAACAACTAAAAAAACTAAAACAACTATGACAACTACAACAACTCAAACAACTAAAACTACCATAACAACTAAAACAACTTGAACATTTAAACTACCTATAACAACTATAACACCTAAAACAACTAAAACAACTATAACAACAAAAACAACTAATACAACTAAACACCTGAAACACCTAGAACACCTAGAACACCTATAACAACTAGAACACATAAAACAACTAAAACACCTAAACAACTAAAGACATTGAACACTTAAAACACCTATAACATATAACACCTATAACACCTGAAACACCTAAACACCTGAAATAACTCGAACACGTGAAACAATTATAATGACCTAAAACACCTATAACACCTTGAACAACTAAAATACCTATAACAACTATAACACCTATTACAACTAAAACAACTAGAACGACATAAACAACTAAAACAACTAGAACAATAAACAACCAAAACAACTCAAACAACTAAAACAACAAAACAACTAAAAAAAATATCTAAAACAACTAAAACACCTCTGTCAACTAGAACAACTACAACAACATAACACCTAAAACAACTAAAACAACTAAAACAACTAGAACAAATAAAACAACTAAAACAACTAAACATCTAAAACACCTATACCAATTAAAACAACTATAACAACTAAAACAACTAAAACAACTAAACAACTGGAACAACTAAACAACTGGAACAACTAAAACAACTAAACAACTATAACATTTAAAACAACCAAAACAACTAAAAAACTGAAACAACTCAAACAACTATAAACAAGTGAAACAACTAGAACACATAAAACAACTATAACACCTATAACAACTAGAACACCTATAACAACTAAAACACCTAAAACAACTTAAACACCTAAACAACTAAAACAACTAAAAGAATTAAAACAACTAAAACAACTATAACAACTATAACAAATGAAACAACTAAAACACCTACAACAACAAAAAACAACTAAAACAACTCGAACAACTAGAACAACTTAAACAACCAGAACACCTAAAACAACAACTATAACACCTTAAACACCTATAAAAGAAAAATAACTGGAACACCTATAACTACTACAAAACCTAAAACAACTAAAACACCTAAACAACTAAAACCCCTATAACAACTAGAACACTTAAAACAACTGAAACACCAGAAACAACTATAACAACGACAACAACTAAAACAACTGGACTACCTAAAACACATAAAACAACTAAACACCTAAAAACAACTAAAACACCTGTAACAACTGAAACACCTACAACAACTCTAACACCTAAAACAACTAAAAAACCTGAATAACTAGAAACAACTAGAACAACTAAAACAACTAAACACCTAAAACAACTAGAACACCTAAAACAACTAAAACAATTATAACAACTAAAACAACTATGACAACTCAAACAACTGCTACAAATTAAACAACTAAAATAACTTAAACAACTTAAACAACTATAACAAATGAAACACCTATAACGACTAGAACACCCAAAACAACTGAAATACCTAAAACAACTATAACACCTTAAAAACAACTAACACCTAGAACAACTAAAACACCTATAACAACTAAAACACCTATAACCACTAAAACATATAAACAACTATAACTTCTAAAACACCTAAAACACATATAACAACTAAAATACCTATAACAACTATAACACCTTAAAAACAACTAACACCTAGAACAACTAAAACACCTATAACAACTAAAACACCTATAACCACTAAAACATATAAACAACTATAACTTCTAAAACACCTAAAACACATATAACAACTAAAATACCTATAACAACTATAACACCTTAAAAACAACTAACACCTAGAACAACTAAAACACCTATAACAACTAAAACACCTATAACCACTAAAACATATAAACAACTATAACTTCTAAAACACCTAAAACACATATAACAACTAAAATACCTATAACAACTATAACACCTTAAAAACAACTAACACCTAGAACAACTAAAACACCTATAACAACTAAAACACCTATAACCACTAAAACATATAAACAACTATAACTTCTAAAACACCTAAAACACATATAACAACTAAAATACCTATAACAACTATAACACCTATAACAACTAAATCAACTAAAAACAACGAAAACAACTGCAACTAAAACAACTAAAACAACTACAACAACTATAATAACTAAAACACCTAAAACCACTAAAACAACTAAGACTACTAAAAACCCTGGAACACCTAAAACAACTGAAACAGCTCAAACAACTAAATCAACTAAAACAACTATAACACATATAACAACTTTAACATCTAGAACAACTAAAACACCTAAAACAACTAAAACACATAAAACAACTATAACACCTTAAACAACTAGAACACCTGAAAGAACTAGAACACATAAAACAACTCCAACATCTAAAGCAACTAAAACACCTACAACAACTATAACACCTAAAACAACTAAAACAACTAAAACAACTTGACAACTATAACACCTAAACAATAATAACAACTAAAACCCCTGAAAAACTATAACAACTAAAACAACTATAACACCTAGAACAACTATAACACCTAAAACAACTAATACACCTACAACAACAAAAACACTTTAGACAACTGGAACACGTATACCAACTATAACACCTTGAACCACTAAAACACATATAACACCTAAAAAAACCTATAACACCTACAATACCTAAAAAAAACTAGAACGCCTATAACAACTATAACAACTATAACAACTACAACAACTAAAACAACTAAACACCTAAAACAACTAAAACAACTAAAACAACTAAAACAACTTGAACAACTAAACCAACTAAACAACTAAAACACCTAAAACAACTAAAAGACCCAAAACACCTATAACACCTACAACAACTGGAACACCTAAAACAACTACAACTCCTATAACAACTAAAACACCTACAAC
>SDVV010025512.1:0-12408 GCA_016164225.1 Gammarus roeselii | reverse complement strand
TGTTATAGGTGTTTGAGGTGTTTAGGTGTTTAAGGTGTTTTAGTTGTTTAGGTGTTTTAGTTGTTTTAGTTGTTCTAGTTGCTGTAGGTGTTTTAGTTGTTATAGGTGTTAGTTGTTTTGTTGGTTTTAGGTTTTTTAGTTGTTATAGGTGTTATAGTTGTTTAGGTGTTTTAGTTGTTTAGGTGTTATAGGTGTTTAAGGTGTTGCAGCTGTTTAGATTTTTAGTTGTTCAGTTGTTTTAATTGTTTTAGTTGTTATAGTTGTTTTAGTTGTTTTAGTTTTTTTAGTTGTTTTAGTTATTTTAGTTGTTCTAGTTGTTTCAGTTGTTTTAGTTGTTTTAGGTGTTTTAATTGTTCAGTTGTTTTTGTTGTTTTGTTGTTATAGGTGTTTCAGTCGTTTTAGTTGTTTCAGTTGTTTAGTTTTTATGAAGGTTATATTTGCTTTAGGTGTTAAAGGTGTTTTAGGTGTTTTAGTTGTTTCAGGTGCTTTAGTTGTTATAGGTGTTTTAGTTGTTTTAAGTGTTTTAGTTGTTCTAGGTGTTTTTAGCTGTTTTAGGTGTTTTAGTTGTTTCAGGTGTTCTAGTTGGTATAGGTGTTTCAGTTGTTCTAGGTGTTTTAGTTGTTATAGGTGTTTTAGGTGTTCAAGGTGTTTAGGTGTTGTAGGTGTTTTAGATGTTTTAGGTGTTTTAGGTGTTAAAGTTGTTTTATTATGTGTTCTAGTTGTTTTTGGTGTTCTGGTTGTAATAGGTGTTATAGTTTTTTAGGTGTTTTAGCTGTTTTAGGTGTTATAGTTGTTTTAGGTGTTTTAGTTGTTCTAGGTGTTTTAGCTGTTATAGGTGTTTAGTCGTTTTAGTTGTTTTAGTTGTGTTAGTTGTTTAGTTGTTTTACATGTTATAGTTGTTTCAGTTGTTTTAGTTGCTCCAGTTGTTTTTTGTTGTTTAGTTGTTTAAGTTGTTTTAGATGTTTTAGTTGTGTTAGTTGTTATAGTTATTTTAGTTCATTTAGTTGTTTTAGTTGTTTAGTTGTTTTAGTTGTTATAGTTGTTATTGGTGTTATAGGTGATTTAGGTGTTTTAGGTGTTTAGTTGTTTTAGGATTTTTAGTTATTTCAGTAGTTTTAGTTGTTCTATGTGTTGTAGGTGGTGTGTGTGTTCTAGGTGTTGTAGGTGTTAAGGTGTTGTATATGCTTTAGGTGTTTTAGGTGTTTTATGTGTTATAGGTGTTATAGATGTTTTAGGTGTTTCAGGTGTTTTAGTTTTGATATGTGTTTTAGTTGTTTTAGGTGTTAAGTTGATTCAGGTGTTTTGGTTGATTTAGGTGTTTTAGTTGTTTTAGGTGTTGTAGGTTTTTAATGTTTTAGGTGTTTTAGGTGTTTAGTTGTTGAGGTGTTTTATTCGTTTTAGTTGTTCTAGTTGTATTAGTTGTTGTGGTTGTTTTAGTTGTTGTAGTTGTTTAGGTGTTTTAGTTGTTTTAGGTGTTATCGTTGTTTTAGGTGTTTAAGTTGTGTAGGTGTTTTAGTTGTTTAGGGTGTTTTAGTTGTTATAGGTGTTTTAGTTGCTATAAGTCTTTTGGGTGTTATAGGTGTTTTAGGTGTTATAGGTGTTTTAGGTGTTGTAGGTGTTGTAGGTATTTGAGGTGTTCAGGTGTTTTATGTGTTTTAGTTGTTTAGGTGTTTTAGTTGTTTAGTTGGTCTGGTTGTTGTAGGTGTTTTAGTTGTTATAGGTGTTTTAGTTGTTGCAGTTGTTTTGGTTGTTATAGGTTTTTTAGTTGTTATAGGTGTTATAGTTGTTATATGTGTTTTAGTTGTTTAGGTGTTTTAGGTGTTTAAGGTGTTGCAGCTGTTTAGGTTTTTAGTTGTTTTATTTGTTTCAATTTTTTAGTTGTTAAAGTTGTTATAGTTGTTTGAGTTTTTTTAGTTGTTTTAGTTATTTTAGTTGTTCTAGTTGTTTCAGTTCTTTTAGTTGTGTTAGGTGTTTTAGTTGTTCTATGTGTTTTAGTTGTTTTATGTGTTTTAGTGATTTTAGGTGTTTCAGTTGTTGTAGGTGTTTCAGTTGTTTCAGGTGTTTTAGTTGTTATAGGTGTTATTGGTGTTGTAGGTGGTTTGGGTTTTTAAGGTGTTTAGGTGTTATAAGGGTTTTACGTGTTATAGTTGTTTTAGGTGTTATAGTTGTTTTAGGTGTTATAGTTGTTATAGGTGATATGGTCTTTTTAAGTGTTTAGTTGTTTTGATGTTATATTAGTTTTAGGTGTTATAGTTATTTTGGGTGTTATAGTTGTTATAGTTGTTTTAGTTGTTTTAGTTTTTGTAGTTGTTTTAGTTGTTTAGTTGTTTTAGTTGTTTTAGTTGTTTTAATTGTTTTAGTTGTTTAGTTGTTTTTAGTTGTTTTAGTTCATTTAGTTGTTCTAGTTGTTATAGTTGTTATAGCTGTTTTAGTTGTTTTAGTTGTTGTAGTTGTTTTAGGTGTTATAGTTGTTCTAGGTGTTATAGTTTTTGTATGTGTTTTAGTTGTTTTAGGTGTTATAGTTGTTTTAGGTGTTTTAGTTTTTATATGTGTTTTAGTTGTTTTAGGTGTTATAGTTGTTTCAGGTGTTGTAGTTGTTTTAGGTGTTTCAGTTGTTATAGGTGTTCCAGTTGTTCTAGTTGTTATAGTTGTTTAGTTGTTTTAGTTGTTATAGTTGTTTTAGTTGTTCTAGGTGTTTTAGGGTTGTTAGTTGTTATAGATGTTTCAGTTGTTTTAGTTGTTATAGTTGTTTTAGTTGTTTTAGTTGTTGTAGTTGTTTCAGGTGTTATAGTTGTTCTAGGTGTTATTGTTTTTGTATGTGTTTTAGTTGTTTTAGGTGTTATAGTTGTTCTAGGTGTTTAGTTGTTATAGGTGTTTTAGTTGTTTATAGGTGTTATAGTTGTTTTAGGTGTTTTAGTTGTTATAGGTGTTTTAGTTGTTATAGGTGTTTTAGTTGTTATAGTTTTTTTAAGTGTTTTAGTTGTTTTAGGTGATATAGTTAATGAGGTGTTTTAGTGGTTTTAGGTGTTTTAGTTGTTATAGGTGTTTCAGTTGCTTTAGTTGTTATAGTTGTTGTAGTTGTTTTATTTGTTTAGTTGCTTTAGATGTTGTAGATGATATAGTTGTTTTCGGTGTGGTAGTTGTTATAGGTGTTTTAGATGTTTGAGGTGTTTTAGTTGTTTAGGTGTTTTAGTTGTTTAGGTGTTTCATTTGTTATGGGTGTTATAGTTGTTTTATGTGTTATAGATATTTTATGTGTTTTATTTGTTATAGGTGTTGAGTTGTTTTTAGATGTTATAGTCGTTTCAGGTGTTTTAGTTGTTATCGGTGTTTTAGTTGTTTTAGGTGTTCTAGTTGTTCTAGGTGTTATAGTTGTTTTAGGTGTTTTAGTTGTTTCAGGTGTTCTAGTTGTTTTGGGTGTTTAAGTTGTTCTAGGTGTTTTAGTTGTTATAGGTGTTTTAGGTGTTTTATGTGTTTAGGTATTGTAGGTGTTTTAGATGTTTTAGGTGTTTAGGTGTTATAGTTGTTTTATTAGGTGTTCTAGTTGTTTTAGTTGTTCTAGTTGTTTTAGTTGTTTTAGTTGTTGTAGTTGATTAGTTGTTTAAGTTGTTTAGCTGTTTTAGTTGTTTAGTTGTTTTAGTTGTTTTAGTTCATTCAGTTGTTCTAGATGTTTTAGTTGTTTCAGTTGTTATAGGTGTTATAGGTTTTTTAGGTGTTTTAGGTGTTTTAGTTGTTTTAGGTGTTATAGTTGTTGCAGTAGTTTTAGTTGTTTTATGTGTTTTAGGTGTTCTAGGTGTTCTAGGTGTTGTAGGTGGTAAGGTGTTGTATGTGTTTTAGGTGTTTTAGGTGTTTAGGTGTTTTAGGTGTTATTGGTGTTCTAGGTGTTGTAGTTGTTATAGGTGTTGTAGTTGTTTTAGGTGTTAAGTTGATTCAGGTGTTATGGTTGATATAGGTGTTTTAGTTGTTCAAGGTGGTCTAGGAATTTAAGGTGTTTCAGCTGTTTTAGGTGTTTTAGTTGTTATAGTTGTTTTAGTTGTTATAATTGTTTTAGTTGTTTAGTTGCTTTAGTTGTTTTAGTTGTTATACTTGTTTCAGTTGTTTAAGTTGTTTCAGGTGTTATATTTGTTTTAGGTGTTGTAGTTGTTTTAGGTGTTTTAGATGTTTGAGGTGTTTTAGATGTTTAAGTGATTTAGTTGTTTTAGGTGTTATAGTTGTTGTAGGTGTTTAGTTGTTATATGTGATATAGATATTTTATGTTTTTTAGTTGTTATAGGTGTTTCAGTTGTTGCAGGTGTTTCAGTTTTTTAAGGTGTTTTAGATGTTTTAGGTGTTATTGGTGTTGTAGGGGGTTTGGGTGTTTAAGGTGTTTAGGTGTTATAAGGGTTTTACGTGTTATAGTTGCTCTAGTTTTTTTTTGTTATTTTAGGTGTTATAGTTGTTCGAAGTGTTATAGTCTTTTTAAGTGTTATAGTTATTTTAGGTGTTATAGTTGTTTTAGGTGTACTAGTTGTTTTAGTTGTTATAGTTGTTTTAGTTGTTTTAGTTGTTTTAGTTGTTTTAGTTGTTGTAGTTGTCTTAGTTGTTTAGTTGTTTTAGTTGTTTTAGTTGTTTTAGTTGTTTTAGTTGTTTTAGTTGTTTTAGTTGTTTTAGTTCATTTAGTTGTTCTAGTGGTTATAGTTGTTATAGTTGTTTTAGGTGTTATAGGTGTTTTAGGTGTTCTAGGTGTTCTAGGTGTTGTAGGTGTTAAGGTGTTATGGGTGTTTTGGGTGGTTTAGTTGTTATAGGTGTTTAGTTTTTTATGTGTTTAGTTGATTCTGGTGTTTTGGTTGATATAGGTGTTTAGTTGTTGTAGGTGTTCTAGGGGTTTTAGGTGTTTCAGCTGTTTTAGGTGTTATAGTTGTTATAGGTGTTTTAGTTGTTATAATTGTTTTAGTTATTTTAGTTGTTTTAGTTGTTTAGTTATTTTAGTTGTTCTAGTTACTTTTGTTGTTTAGTTGTTATATTTGTTTTAATTGTTGAAGTTGTTATAGTTGTCGCAGTTGTTTTAATTATTGTAGTTGTTATAGTTCTTTCAGTGTTTTAGTTGTTTAGTTGGTCTAGTTGTTTTAGTTGTTCTAGTTGTATTAGTTGATGTAGTTGTTTTAGTTGCTGTAGTTGTTTAGGTGTTTTAGTTGTTTTAAGTGTTATAGTTGTTGTAAGTGTTTTAGTTGTTGTAGGTGTTTTAGTTGTTTAAGGTGTCTTAGTTGTTTTAGGTGTTTGTTGTGATAGGTCTTCTGGGTATTATAGGTGTTTTAGGTGTTAAAGGTGTCATAAGTGTTGTTGGTGTTGTAGGTGTTTGAGGTGTTTAGGTGTTTTAGGTGCTTTAGTTGTTTAGGTGTTGTAGTTGTTTTAGTTGTTCTAGTTGCTGTAGGTGTTTTAGTTGTTATAGGTGTTTTAGTTGTTTTAGTTGGTTTTAGGTTTTTTAGTTGTTATAGGTGTTTTAGTTGTTTCAGGTGTTTTAGTTGTTTAGGTGTTTTAGGTGTTTAAGGTGTTTCAGCTGTTTAGTTTTGGAGTTGTTTAGTTTTTTAATTGTTTTAGTTGTTTTAGTTGTTTGAGTATTTTTTGTTGTTTCAGTTATTTTAGTTGTTCTAGTTGTTTCAGTTGTTTTAGTTGTTTTAGGTGGTTTAATTGTTGAGTTGTTTTTGTTGTTTAGTTGTTATAGGTGTTTCAGTTGTTTTAGTTGTTTAGTTTTTATAGGTGTTATAATTGATTTAGGTGTTATAGGTGTTTTAGGTGTTTTAGTTGTTTCAGGTGCTTCAGTTGTTTTAGGTGTTTTGGTTGTTTCAGTTGTTGTAGGTTTTATAGGTATTTTAGGTGTTTTAGTTGTTATAGGTGTTTTAGTTTTTTATGTGTTTTAGTTGATTCTGGTGTTATGGTTGATATAGGTGGTTAGTTGTTGTAGGTGTTCTAGGGGTTTTAGGTGTTTCAGCTGTTTTAGGTGTCTAGTTGTTATAGGTGTTTTAGTTGTTATAATTGTTTTAGTTATTTTAGTTGTTTTAGTTGTTTTAGTTATTTTAGTTTTTCCAGTTGCTTGAGTTGTTTTAGTTGTTATATTTGTTTTAGTTGTTGTAGTTGTTATAGTTGTTGCAGTTGTTTTAGTTGTTGTAGTTGTTTAGTTCTTCCAGTTGTTTTAGTTGTTTTAGTTGGTCTAGTTGTTTTAGTTGTTCTAGTCGTGTTAGTTGTTGTAGTTGTTTTAGTTGTTGTAGTTGTTTAGGTGTTTAATTGTTTTAGATGTTATAGTTTTTGTAGGTGTTTTAGTTGTTGTAGGTGTTTTAGTTGTTTAAGGTGTTTTAGTTGTTTTAGGTGTTTAGTTGATATAGGTCTTCTGGGTGTTATAGGTGTTTTAGGTGCTGTAGGTGTCATAGGTTATGTTGGTGCTGTAGGTGTTTGAGGTGTTTAGGTGTTTTAGGTGTTTTAGTTGTTTAGGTGTTTTAATTGTTTTAGTTGTTCTAGTTGCTGTAGGTGTTTTAGTTGTTATAGGTGTTTTAGTTGTTTTAGTTGGTTTCAGGTTTTTTAGTTGTTATCGGTGTTATAGTTGTTTTATGTGTTTTAGTTGTTTAGGTGTTTTAGGTGTTTAAGGTGTTTCAGCTGTTTAGGTTTTGAGTTGTTTAGTTGTTTTAATTGTTTTAGTTATTTTAGTTGTTCTAGTTGTTTCAGTTGTTTAGTTGTTTTAGGTGTTATAATTGTTTAGTTGTTTTTGTTGTTTAGTTGTTATAGGTGTTTCAGTTGTTTTATTTGTTTTAGTTGTTTAGTTGTTATAGGTGTTATAATTGCTTTATGTGTTATAGGTGTTTTAGGTGTTTTAGTTGTTTCAGGTGCTTTAGTTGTTATAGGTGTTTTATTTGTTTTAAGTGTTTTAGTTGTCTATGTGTTTTAGCTGTTTTAGGTGTTTTAGTTGTTTCAGGTGTTCCAGTTGGTTTAGGTGTTTCAGTTGTTCTAGGTGTCTTAGTTGTTATAGGTGTTTTATGTGTTTAAGGTGTTTAGGTGTTGTAGGTGTTTAAGATGTTTTAGGTGTTTTAGGTGTTATAGTTGTTTTGTTAGGTGTTCTAGTTGTTTTAGGTGTTCTAGTTGTAATAGGTGTTATAGTTTTTAAGGTGTTTTAGCTCTTTTAGGTGTTATAGTTGTTTTAGGTGTTATAGTTGCTTAGGTGTTTAGTTGTTATAGGTGTTTAGTCGTTTTAGTTGTTATAGTTGTGTTAATTGTTTTAGTTGTTTTAGTTGTTATAGTTGTTTAGTTCATTTAGTTGCTTTAGTTGTTTTTTGTTGTTTAGTTGTTATAGGTGTTATAGTTGTTTTAGGTGTTATAGGTGTTTTAGTTGTTTAGGTGTTTTAGTCGTTTCAGTTGTTCTAGTTGTATTAGTTGTTGTAGTTGTTTTAGTTGTTGTAGTTGTTTAGGTGTTTTAGTTGTTTTAGGTGTTATAGTTGTTATAGGTGTTTTAGTTGTTTAGGTGTTTTTGTTGTTCAGGGTGTTTCAGTTGTTATATGTGTTTTAGTTGTTATAGGTCTTTTGGGTGTTATAGGTGTTATAGGTGTTATAGGTGTTGTAGGTGTTGTAGGTGTTGTAGGTGTTGTAGATGTTTGAGGTGTTTAGGTGTTTTAGGTGTTTTAGTTGTTTAGGTGTTCTAGTTGTTTAGTTGGTCTGGTTGTTGTAGGTGTTTTAGTTGTTATAGGTGTTTTAGTTGTTCCAGTTGTTTTAGTTGGTTTAGGTATTTTAGTTGTTATAGGTTTTTCAGTTGTTATAGGTGATTCAGTTGTTGAGGGGTTTTAGGTTTTTAAGGTGTTTCAGCTGTTTAGGTTTTTAGTTGTTTAAGTTGTTTTAATTTTTTTAGTTGTTGTAGTTATTTTAGTTATTTGAGTTTTTTTAGTTGTTTTAGTTATTTTAGTTGTTCTAGTGTTTCAGTTGTTCTAGTTGTTTTAGGTGTTCTAATTTTTCTATGTGTTTTAGTTGTTTTATGTGTTATAGTTGTTTTAGGTTTTCCAGTTGTTGTAGGTGTTTCAGTTGTTTAGGTGTTTTAGTTGTTATAGGTGTTATTGGTGTTGTAGGTGGTTTGGGTGTTTAAGGTGTTTAGGTGTTGTAAGGGTTTTACGTGTTATAGTTGTTTTAGGTGTTTTTGTTGTCCTAGGTGTTTTAGTTGTTATAGGTGTTATGGTCTTTTTAAGTGTTTTAGTTGTTCTAGATGTTATAGTTTTTATAGGTGTTATAGTTGTTTTGGGTGTTCTAGTTGTTATAGGTGTTTCAGTTATTTTAGTTGTTATAGGTGTTTTAGTTTTTTATGTGTTTTAGTTGATACAGGAGTTTTGGTTGATTTAGGTGTTTCAAATGTTGTAGGTGTTTTAGGGGTGTTAGGTTTTTCAGATGTTTTAGGTGTTTTAGTTGTTATATGTGTTTTAGTTGTTATAATTGTTTTAGTTGTTATAGTTGTTTTAGTTGTTTAGTTATTTTAGTTGTTTTAGTTTCTTTAGTTGTTTTAGTTGTTATAATTGTTTTAGTGGTTGTATTTTTTTTAGTTGTTGCAGTTGTTTTAGTTGTTTCAGTTGTTATAGTTCTTTCAGTTGTTTTAGTTGTTTTAGTTGGTCTAGTTGTTTTAGTTGTTCTAGTAGTATTAATTGTTGTAGTTGTTTTAGTTGTTGTAGTTGTTTAGGTGTTATAGTTGTTTTATGTGTTATAGATATTTTATGTGGTTTAGTTGTTTAAGGTGTTTTAGTTGTTGTAGGTGTTTCAGTTGTTATAGGTGTTTTAGTTGTTTTAGTTGTTTTAGTTGTTTTAGATGTTCTAGTTGCTTAGGTGTTGTAGTTGTTTTAGGTGCTCTAGGTGATTGAGGTGTTTTAGTTGTTTAGAGTTTAGTTGTTTTAGGTGTTTTAGTTGTTTTAGGTGTTCTAGTTGTTCTATGTGTTATAGTTGTCGTATGTGTTATAGTTGTTTTAGGTGTTGCAGTTGTTGTAGGTGTTTCAGTTGTTTTAGGTGTTTTAGTAGTTATAGGTGTTATAGTTTTTTTAATTGTTTTAGTTGTTATGGTGATATAGTTGTTTTAGGTGTTTTAGTTGTTCTAGGTGTTTTAGTTATTATAGTTGTTGTAGTTGTTTTAGGTGTTTTAGTTAAATTAGGTGTTTCTGTTGTTGTAGTTGTTTTAGTTGTTTAGTTGTTTAAGATGTTTTAGTTGTTTTAGTTGTTATAGTTGTTTAAGTTGTTTTAGTTGTTTGTAGTTGTTATAGTGGTTTTGGGTGTTATAGTCGTTTATTTATTAGTTGTTTTAGTTGTAATAGTTTTTTAGGTGTTTAGTTGTTTTAGTTGTTTTAGGTTTGTTAGTTGTTGTAGGTGTTATAGGTTTTCCAGGTGTTTTAGTTGTTACAGGTGTTTTAGTTGTTAGAGGTGTTTTAGTTGTTGTAGGTGTTTTATTTGTTTTAGGTGTTCTAGTTGTTTTAGGTGTTGTAGTTGTTTAAGGTGTTTTAGGTGTTTAGGTGCTTTAGTTGTTTATGCTGTTTCAGTTGTTTTAGGTGCTTGAGTTGCTTTAGTTGTTTTAGTTGTTCAAGTTGTTTTAGGTATTGTAGTTGTTTTAGGTGTCATAGTTGGGTTTGGTGTTGTAGTTGTTTTAGGTGTTTTAGATGTTTGAGGTGTTATAATTGTTTAGGTGTTTAGTTGTTTTAGGTGTTTTAGTTGTTTCAGGTGTTATAGTTGTTATATGTGTTATAGATATTTCATGTGTATAAGTTGTTTTAGGTGTTTCAGTTGTTGTAGGTGTTTCAGATGTTTATAGGGGTTTTATTTGTTTTAGGTGTTATAGGTGTTGTAGGTGGTATGGTTGTTTGAGGTGTTTTAGGTGTTATGGGGGTTATACGTGTTATAGTTGTTTTAGGTGTTTTAGTTGTTTTAGGTGTTATAGTTGTTTTAGGTGTTATAGTTTTTTAAGCGTTTTAGTTGTTTTAGTTGTTTTAGTTGTTTTTGTTGTTAGGTTTTTTAGTTGTTATAGGTGTTTTAGTTGTTTTAGGTGTTATAGTTGTTTTATGTGTTATAGGTGTTTAAGGTGTTTCAGCTGTTTAGGTTTTTAGTTGTTTTAGTTGTTTAATTGTTTTAGTTGTTATAGTTGTTATAGATTTTTTAGTTGTTATAGGTGTTATAGTTGTTATATGTGTTTTAGTTGTTAAGGTGTTTTAGGTGTTTAAGGTGTTTCAGCTGTTTAGGTTTTTAGTTGTTTTAGTTGTTTTAATTTTTTAAGTTGTTTAAGTTGTTATAGTTGCTTGAGTTTTTTCAGTTGTTCTAGTTGTTATAGTTGTTTAGTTGTTATAGTTGTTATAGTTGTTTTAGTTGTTTTAGGTGTTTTAGGTGTATTAGTTGTTATGGGTGTTTCAGTTGTTTTAGTTGTTATAGTTGTTTTAGTTGTTTTAGTTGTTTTAGTTGTTGTAGTTGTTTTAGGTGTTATAGTTGTTCTTTGTGTTATAAATTTTGTATGTGTTTTAGTTGTTTTAGGTGTTATAGTTGTTCTAGTTGTTTTAGTTGTTATAGGTGTTTTAGTTGTTTATAGGTGTTATAGTTGTTTGAGGTGTTTTAGTTGTTTTAGGTGTTTAAGTTGTTATAGGGGTTTCAGTTGTTATAGTTTTTTTAAGTGTTTTAGTTGTTTTAGGTGATATAGTTAATGAGGTGTTTTTAGTGGTTTTAGGTGTTTTAGTTGTTATAGGTGTTTCAGTTGCTTTAGTTGTTATAGTTGTTGTAGTTGTTTTAGTTGTTTGGTTGTTTTAGATGTTGTAGGTGTTATAGTTGTTTTCGGTGTGGTAGTTGTTTTAGGTGTTTTAGATGATTGAGGTGTTTTAGTTGTTTAGGTGTTTTAGTTGTTTAGGTGTTTAATTTGTTTTAGGTGTTATAGTTGTTTTATGTGTTATAGATATTTTATGTGTTTTATTTGTTATAGGTGTTAAGTTGTTATTAGATGTTATAGTCGTTTTAGGTGTTATAGTTGTTTTAGGTGTTGAAGTTGTTTAAGGTGTTTAGGTGTTTTAGTTGCTTTAGTTGTTTGTTGCTGTTTTAGTTGTTGTAGTTGTTATAGTTGTTTTAGTTGTTTTAGTTGTTTTAGGTGTTTTAGTTAATTTAGTCGTTTTAGTTGTAGTAGTTTTAGGTGTTATAGATGTTTTAGGTGTTATAGGTGTTGAAGGTGTGTTAGTTGTTTCAGGTGTTTTAGTTGTTATAGGTGTTTTAGTGGTTTAAGGTGTTTTAGTTGTTAGGTGTTATAGCTGTTTTAGGTGTTTTAGTTGTTTCAGGTGTTCTAGTTGTTTTGGGTGTTTAAGTTGTTCTAGGTGTTTTAGTTGTTGTAGGTGTTTTAGGTGTTTAATGTGTTTAGGTATTGTAGGTGTTTTAGATGTTATAGGTGTTTTAGGTGTTATAGTTGTTTTATTAGGTGTTCTAGTTGTTTTAGGTGTTCTAGTTGTAATAGGTGTTATAGTTTTTATAGGTGTTTTAGCTGTTTTAGGTGTTATGGATGTTTAAGGTGTTATAGTTGTTTAAGATGTTTTAGTTGTTTAGGTGTTTTAGTTGTTATAGGTGTTTAGTCGTTTTAGTTGTTTTATTTGTTTTAGTTGTTTCAGTTGTTTTACTTGTTATAGTTGTTTTAGTTGTTCTAGTTGTTTTAGTTGTTTTAGTTGTTTTAGATGTTTTAGTTGTTTAGTTGTCTAAGTTGTTTAGTTGTTTTAGTTGTTTTAGTTGTTTTAGTTGTTTTAGTTCATTTAGTTGTTCTAGTTGTTTTAGTTGTTTTAATTATTATAGGTGTTATAGGTGTTTTAGGTGTTTTAGTTGCTCTAGGTGTTTTAGTTGTTTCAGTAGTTTTAGTTGTTCTATGTGTCTTAGGTGTTCTAGGTGTTCTAGGTGTTGTAGATGGTAATGTGTTGTATGTGTTTTAGGTGTTTTAGGTGTTGTAGGTGTTGTAGGTGTTAAAGGTGTTCTAGGTGTTTTAGTTGTTATAGGTGTTGTAGTTGTTTTTGGTGTTAAGTTGATTCAGGTTTAATGGTTGATATAGGTGTTTTAGTTGTTCAAGGTGTTCTAGGGGTTTTAGGTGTTGCAGCTGTTTTGGGTGTTTTAAATGTTATAGTTGTTTTAGTTGTTATAAATGTTGTAGTTGTTTAGTTGCTTTAGTTGTTTTAGTTGTTATAGTTGTTTTAGTTGTTTTAGTTGATTCAGGTGATATAGTTGTTTTAGGTGTTGTAGTTGTTTAGGTGTTTTCGATGTTTGAGGTGTTTTAGTTGTTTAGGTGTCCTAGTTGTTTTAGGTGTTATAGTTGTTTTAGGTGTTATAGTTGTTATATGTGTTATAGATATTTTATGTGTTTATTTGTTTTAGGTGTTCCAGTTGTTGCAGGTATTTCAGTTGTTTTATTTTTTTTAGTTG
>SDVV010025511.1:0-12409 GCA_016164225.1 Gammarus roeselii | reverse complement strand
TGTCCTCCATTCTGTCGTGCCTGCGTTCAGCAGCACCTCTAATTTGCTCCATTCTGTCGTGTTTGCGTTCAGCGGCACCCTTACTGTGCTCCATTTTGTTATGTCTGCTTTCACAGCCACCCCTATGTGCTCTTTTCTGACGCATCTGCGTTCAGCGGCACCCCTATTGTGCTCCATCCTGTCGTGTTAGCGTTCAGCGGCACCCCAACTGTGCTCCATTCTGTCGTGTTTGCGTTCAGCGTCACCCCTACTGTGTTCCATTCTGGCGTGTCTGCGTTCAGCTGCACCCCTACTGCGCTCCATTCTGTTGAGTCTGCGTTCAGCGGCACCACTATTGTTCTCCATTCTGTCAGGCCAGATTTCAGCGGCACAACAATTGTGCTCCATTCTGTCGCGTCTGCGTTCAGCGGCACCACTATTGTGCTCCTTTCTGTCTTGTCTGCGTTCAGCGGTACCCATACTGTTTTCCATTCTGTCGTGTCTGCGTTCAGCGGCAACACTATTGTGCTCCATTCTGTCGTGTCTGCGTTCAGCGGCACCATATTGTGCTCTATTCTGTCGTGTCTGCGTTCAGCGGCACCACTATTGTGCTCCATTCTGTCGTGTCTGCTTTCAGCGGCACCCCTACTGTGCTCCATTCTGGCGTGTCTGCGTTCAACGGCATCCCTACTGTGTACCATTTTGTCGTGTCTGCGTTCAGCGGCACTCTTACTGTGCTCCATTCTGTCGTGTTTGCGTTCAGCGGCACCCAAACTGTGCTCCATTCTATCGTTTTTGCGTTCAGCGGCACCCCTACTTCTTTTCGTTGTGTCCTGTCTAGGTTCAGCGGCACCCCTTCTGTGCTCCAATCTGGCGTGTCTGCGTTCAACGGCATCCCTACTGTGCTCCATTCTATCGTGTCTGCGTTCAGCGGTACCCTTACTGTTCTCCATTTTATCGTGTCTGCGTTCAGCGGCACCAAAATTATGCTCCATTCTGTCGTGTCTGTGTTCAGCAGCGCCACTATTGTGCTCCATTCTGTCGTGTCTGCGTTCAGCGGCAGAACTATTGTGCTTCATTCTTTCGTGTCTGCGTTCGGCGGCAACACTATTGTGTTCCAATCTATCGTGTCTGCGTTCAGCGGCACAACTATTATGCTCCATTCCGTCATGTCTGTGATCAGCGGCACCACTTTTGTGCTTCATTCTGTCTTGTCTGCGTTCAGCGGCACCACTATTGTCCTCCATTCTGTCGTGTCTACGTTCAGCGCACCCATATTGTGCTTCATTTTGACGTGTCTGCGTTCAGCGACACCACTATTGTACTCCGTTCTGTCACGCCATTGTTCAGCGGTACCCTTATTGTGCTCCATTATATCGTGTCTGCGTTCAGAGGCACGGCACCACTATTTTGCTACATTCTGTCACGCATGCGTTCAGCGGCACACCTATTGTGCTCAATTCTGTCGTGTGTGCGTTCAGCGGTACCCTTTTTGTGCTCCATTCTGTCGTGTCTGCGTTCAGCGCCACCACTATTGTGCTCCATTCTGTCACGCCTGCGTTCAGCGGCACCCCTGTTTTGTTCCATTCTGTCGTGTCTGCGTTCAGCAGGACCCCTATTGTGCTTCATTCTATCGTGTTTGCGTTCATCGGCACTACTGTTTTGCCACATCCTGTCACGCATGCGTTTAGCGGCACACCCATTGTGTTCCATTCAGTAGTGTTTTCGTTCAATGGCACCACTATTGGGCTCCATTCTGTCGTGTCTGCGTTCAGCGGCATCCCCTATTTAGCTCCATTCTGTCACGCATACGTTATGCGGCTCAACTATTGTGCTCCGTTCTGTAACGCCAGCGTTCAGCAGCACCCCTATCGTGTTCCATTCTGTCGTGTCTGCGTTCAGCAGCATCCCTATTGTGTTCCGTTCTGTCGTGTCTGCGTTCAGCGGCACCATTATTGTGCTCCATTCTGTCGTGTCTGCGTTCATCGGCACCACTATTGTGCTCCATTCTGTCGTGTCTTGCGTTCAGCGGCAAAACTCATGTGCCCCATTCTGTCGTACCTGCGTTCAGCGGCACCACTATTGAACTCCACTCTGTCGTGTCTGCGTTCAGCGGCACCCCTATTGTGCTCTATTCTGTCGTGTCTGGGTTCAGCAGCACCACTATCGTGCTCCATTCTGTCGTGCCTGCGTTCAGCAGCACCACTATTGTTCTCCATTCTGTCATATCTGCGTTCAGTGGCACCACTATTGTGCTCCATTTTGTCACGCCTGCGTTCAACGACACCATTATTGTGCTCCATTCTGTCCTGTCTGCGTTCAGCGGCACCATTATTGTGCTCTTCTCTGTCGTGTCTGCGATCAGCGGCACCCCTAAGGTGCTCCATTCTGTCGTGTTTGTGTTCAGCGGCACCCCAACTGTGCTTCCTTCTGTCGTGTTTGCGATCAGCGGCACCCTACTGTGCTCTATACAGTAGTTTCTGCGTTCAGCGACACCCCTACTGCTCCAATCTGTCATGTTTGCGTTCAGCGGCACCCCTACGTTTCTCAATTCTGTCATGTCTGCGTTCAGGAGAACCATTATCGTGCTCCATTCTGTAGTATCTGCGATCAGCGGTATCACGCCTGCGTCAAGCGCCTGCGTCAAGCGGCACCACTATTGTACTCCACTCTGTCGTGTCTGCGTTCAGCGGCACCCCTATTGTGCTTTATTCTGTCATGTCTGGGTTCAGCGGCACCACTAATGTGCTCCATTCTGTTGTGCCTGCGTTCAGCAGCACCACTATTGTTCTCCATTCTGTCATATCTGCGTTTCCTAATCCCTAATTTGCTCCATTCTGCCGTGTTTGCGTTCAGCGGCACCACTATTGTGCTCCATCCTGTCGTGTTTGCGTTCAGCGGCACCTCAACTGCGCTCCATTCTGTCGTGTTTGCGTTCAGCGGTACCCCTACTGTTCTTCGTTCTGTCGTGCCTGCGTTCAGCGGCACCTCTACTGTGCTCCATTCTAACGTGTCTGAGTTCAACGGCATCCCTACTGTGCACCATTCTGTCGTGTCTGCGTTCAGCGGCACCCCTATTGTGCTCTATTCTGTCGCGTGTGGGTTCAGCGGCACCACTAATGTGCTCCATTCTGTCGTGTCTGCGTTCAGCGGCACCACTATTGTGCTCTATTCTGTCGTGTCTGGGTTCAGCGGCACCACTAATGTGCTCCATTTTGTCATGCCTGCGCTTAGCAGCATCCCTCCTTTGCTTCATTCTGGCGTGTCTGCGTTCAACGGTACCCATACTGTACTCCATTCTGTCGTGTCTGTGTTCAGCAACAATCCTACTGTGTCCATTCCGGCGCGTTTGTGTTCAGCGGCACCCCAACTGTTCTCCATTCTGTCGTGTCAGCGTTCAGCGGCACTCCTACTCTGCTCCCTTTTGTCGTGTTTGCGTTCAGCGGCTCCCCTATTGTGATCCGTTCTGTCGTGTCTGCGTTCAGCGGCAACAAAATTATGCTCCATTCTGTCGTGTCTGCGTTCATCGGCAACACTATTGTGCTCCATTCTGTCGTGTCTGCGTTCAGCGGCACAACTACTGTGCCCCATTCTGTCGTACCTGCGTTCAGCGGCACCACTAATGTGCCCCATTCTGTCGTGTCTGCGTACAGCGGCACAACTATTGTCCTCCATTCTGTCGTGCCTGCGTTCAGCAGCACCCCTAATTTGCTCCATTCTGTCGTGTTTGCGTTCAGCGGCACCCTTATTGGAATCCATTTTGTTGTGTCTGCTTTCAGAGCCACCCCTATGTGCTCCATTCTGACGTGTCTGCGTTCAGCGGCACCCCTATTGTGCTCCATCCTGTCGTGTTTGCGTTCAGCGGCACCCCAACTGTCCTCCTCTATGTCGTGTTTGCGTTCAGCCGTACCCCTACTGTTCTTCGTTCTGTCGTGCCTGCATTCAGCGGCACCTCTACTATGCTCCATCCTGTTGTGTCTGCGTTCAACGGCATCCCTACTGTGCACCATTATGTCGTGTCTGCGTTCAGCGGCACCCCTACTGTGCTCCATTCTGTCAGGCCAGAATTCAGTGGCACAACTATTGTGCTCCATTCTGTCGCGTCTGCGTTTAGCGGTACCACTATTGTGCTCCATTCTGTCGTGTCTGCGTTTAGCGGTACCCATATTGTGCTCCATCCTATCGTGTCTGCGTTCAGCGGCATCCCCTATTTAGCTCCATTCTAACGTGTCTGCGTTCAGCGGCAACCCCTATTTAGCTCCATTCAGTCACGCATGCGTTATGCGGCTCCACTATTGTGCTCCGTTCTGTAACGCCAGCGTTCAGCGGCACACCTATCGTGTTCCATTCTGTCGTGTTTGCAATCATCAGCATCACTATTGTGCTCCATTCAGTCGTGTCTGCCTTCAGCGGCACCCATTTTGTGCTCCATTCTGTCAGGCCAGCGTTCAGCGGCACAACTATTGTGCTCCGTCCTGTAACGCCATGTTCAACGGCACCCCTACTGTGCATTCTGTCGTGTCTGCGTTCAGCGGCACCACTATTTTGCTCCAATCTGTCACGCATGCGTTCAGCGGCACACCTATTGTGCTCCATTCTGTCGTGTCTGCGTTCAGCAACACCCCTATTGTGCTCCATTCTGTCGTGTCTGCATTCAGCGCCACTACTATTGAGTTCCATTATTTTAGGCCTGTGTTCAGCGGAACCCCTATTGTATTCCATTCTGTCGAAACTGCGTTCAGCGGCATCCCCTATTATGGCCTATTCTGTCGTGTTTACGTTCAGCGGCACCACTAATGTGCTCCAATTTGTCGTGTCTGTGTTCAGCGGCACCCCTTATTGAGCTCCATTCTGTCGTGTCTGCGTTCAGCGGCACCTCTATTGTGCTCCATTCTGTCGTGTTTGCGTTCAGTGGCACAACTATTGTGCTTCAATCTGTCGTGTCTGCGTTCAGCGGCACCACTATTGTGCTCCATTCTGTCGTGCCTGTGTTCATCGGCACAACTATTGTGTTCCTATCTGTCGTGTCTGCGTTCGGCGGTAACACTATTGAACTCCATTCTATCGTGTCTGCAGTCAGCGACACCCCTATTGAACTTCATTCTGTCGTGTCTGCGTTCAGCGGCATCCCTTATTGTGCTCCATACTGTCACACCTGCGTTAAGCGGCACCACTATTGTGCTCCATTATGTCAGGCCAGCGTTCAGCGACACCCCTATTGTTTTCCATTCTGTCGTGTCTTCGTACAGCGGCATCAATATTGTGCTCCATTCAGTCAGGCCAGCGTTCAGCGGCACCACTATTGTGCTCCATTCTGTCGTGTCTGCGTTCAGCGGCACCGATATTGTGCTCCATTCTGTTGTGTCTGCGTTCCGCGGTACCACTATTGTGCTCCATTCTATGACGCCTGCGTTCAGCGGTTCCATGATTGTACTCCATTCTGTCAGGCCAGCATTCAGCGACACCCCTATTGTTTTCCATTGTGTCGTGTCTGCGTTTAGCGGCATCACTATTGTGCTCCATTCAGTCAGGCCAGCGTTCAGCGGCTCCCTTAATGTGCTCTATTCTGTCGAGTCTGCGTTCAACGGGACCTCTACCGTGCTCCATTCTATCGTGTCTGCAATCACCGGCACTCCAATTGGGCTGCATTCTGTCACGCCTGCGGTCAGCGGCACCACTATTGAACTCCATTCTGTCGTGTCTTAGTTCAGCGGCACCACTATTGTGCTCCGTTCTGCCACGCCAGCGTTCAGCAGCACCCTTATTGTTCTGCATTCTGTCGTGTTTGCGTTCAGCGGCATCACTATTTTGCTCCCTTCTGCCACGCATGCATTCAGCAATACCCCTTTCTTTTTCTATTCTGTTGTGTCTGCGTTCAGCGGTACCACTATTGTCCTCCATTCTGTCATGTCTACGTTCAGCGCACCACTATTATGCTCCATTCTGACGTGTCTTTGTTCAGCGGCACCACTGTTGTGCTCCAATCTGTCGTGTCTGCGTTCAGCGGAACCACTGTTGAGCTCCGTTATGTCACCCCAGCATACAGCGGCACCCCTAATATGCTCCATTCTGTCGTGTCTTCGTTCAGCGGCACCATTATAGTAATCCATTCTGTCGTGTTTGCGTTCAGCGGCACCGATATTGTGCTTCATTCTGTCGTCTCTGCGTTCCGCGGTACCACTATTGTGCTCCATTTTGTCGTGTCTGCGTTCAGCGACACCACTACTTTGCTACATTCTGTCACGCATGCATTCAGCGGCACACCTATTGTGCTCCATTCTGTCGTGTTTGCGTTCAGCGGGACCACTATTGTGCTCCAGTCTGTCAAGTCTGCGTTTAGTGGCACCACTATTGAGCTCCATTCTGTCGTGTCTGCGTTCGGCGGTAACACTATTGTGCTCCATTCTGTCATGTTTGCGTTCGGCATCAACCATATTGAGCTCAATTATGTCGTGTCTGCGTCAAGCGGCATCCCATATTGTGCTCCATTCTGTCACGCCTGCGTTAGGCGGTACCACTATTGTGCTCCTTTCTGTCACGCCAGCGTTCAGCGGCACCCCTATTGTGCTCCATTCTGTCGTGTCTGCGTTCAGCGGCCTTACTATTGTGCTCCATTCAGTCGTGTCTGCCTGCAGCGGCACCCTTACTGTGCTCCATTCTGTCGTGTCTGCGTTCAGCGGCACCACTATTGTGCTCCATTCTGTCAGGCCAGCGTTCAGCAGCACCAATATTGTGCTCCGTCCTGTCTCGCCAGTGTTCAGCGGCACCCCTATTGTGCTTCATTCTGTCGTGTCTGCGTTCAGTGGTACCACTATTTTGCTCCATTCTGTCACGCATGCGTTCAGCGGCACACGTATTGTGCTCCATTCTGTCGTGTCTGCGTTCTGCGACACCCCTATTGTGCTCCATTCTGTCGTGTCTGCGTTCAGTGGCACTACTGTTGTGCTCCATTCCGTCATGCCTGCATTCAGCGGCACCCCTATTGTGTTCCATTTTGTCTTGTCTGCATTCAGCGGGACCCCATATTGTGCTCCATTCTGTCGTGTCTGCGTTCAGCGGTACCACTATTGTGCTCCATTCTGTCACACCTGCGTTAAGCGACCCCACTATTGTGCTCCATTCTGTCAGGCCAGCGTTCAGCGGCACCACTATTGTGTTCCATTCTGTCGTGCCTGCGTTCAGCGGCATCACTATTGTGCACCATCCAGTTAGGCCATCGTTCTGCGGCACCACTATTGTGCTCCATTCTGTCGTGTCTTCGTTCAGCGGCACCGATATTGTGCTTCATTCTGTCGTCTCTGCGTTTCGCGGTACCACTATTGTGCTCCATTCTGTCACTCCTGTGTCAGCGGCACCACGATTGTACTCCATTCTGTCGTGTCTGCGTTCAGCGTCACCCCTAATGTGCGCTATTCTGTCGTGTCTGTGTTCAGCGGCACCAATATTGTGCTCCATTCTGTCGTGTTTGCATTCAGCGGCAACACTATTGTGCTCCATTCTTTCGTGTCCGCGTTCAGTGGCAACCCTACTGTTCTTCGTTTTGTCGTGCCTGCGTTCAGCGGCACCCCTACTGGGCTCCATTTTATCGTATCTGCGTTCAGCGGCACCCCTACTGTGCTCCATTCTGTTGTATTTGCGTCCAGAGGCTCCACTATTGTGCTCCATTCTTTGTGTCTGCGTTCAGCGGCACCAAA
The DNA here is from genome assembly GCA_016164225.1 of Gammarus roeselii. Lineage (NCBI taxonomy): Eukaryota > Metazoa > Arthropoda > Malacostraca > Amphipoda > Gammaridae > Gammarus > Gammarus roeselii. The sequence continues at coordinate 4,736 of SDVV010025511.1, read as the reverse complement.
ATTAAGCTCCATTCTGTCAAGTCTGCGTTCGGCGGCAACACTATTGTACTCCATTCTTTCGTGTCTGCGTTCAGCGACACCCCTATTGAGCTCCATTTTGTCGTGTCTGCGTTCAGCGGCTTCCCCTATCGTGCTCCATTCTGTCACATCTGCGTTAAGCGGCACCACTACTGTGCTCCATTCTGTCAGGCCAGCGTTCAGCGGCACCACGATTGTACTCTATTTTGTCGTGTCTGCGTTCAGCGGCAACCCTACTGCGCTCAATTCTGTCGTGTCTGCGTTCAGCGGCACCCCTACAGTGTTCCATTCTGTCGTGTCTGCGTTCAGCGGCCCCCTTGCTGTGCTCCATTCTGTCGTGTTTTCGTTCAGCGGCATCTCAACTGTGCTCCATTCTGCCGTGCCTTCGTTCAGTGGCACCCCTACTGGGCTTCATTCTGTCGTGTGTGAGTTCAGCGGCACCCCTACAGTGCTCCATTCTGTCGTGTTTGCGTTCAGCGGCCTTACTATTGTTCTCCATTCTTTTGTGTCTGCGTCCAGCGGCACCAAAATTAAGCCCCATTCTGTCGAGTGTCCGTTCAGCGGCAGCACTATGGTGCTCCATTCTGTCGTATGTGTGTTCAGCGGCACAGCTATTGTGCTCCATTCTGTCGTGTCTGTGTTGAACGCCACTGGTAATGTGCTCCATTCTGTCGTGTCTGCGTTCAGCGGCACCACTATTGTCCTCAATTCTGTCGTGTCTGCGTTCAGCAGCACACCTAATAGTAGTCTATATAGGGCCAAGACGGCCCAAAAATATAGGGCCGAGACGCCCAAAAATATAGGGCCTAGACGGCCCAAAAATATAGGTCCGAAACGGCCCGAAAATGTAGAGCCGAAATGGCCCAAAAATATATTCCACCGAGAATTGCCCTAGAAAAACGGACGCCGAGAATTGCCCTGGAAAAACGGACGCTGAGAATTGCCCTGGGAATACTTACTGCATATATGCTTTTGTGAAGGAATTAGATAGACGTTAATTAGGATGTACGTTATTTGTTAGTGTGTCTGACTCAGGCGCTGTATTTCTCGGACATTGTAGTTATATGTTATGACAAATTGATCAAGTTAGTTACTGTTACTTCATAGTGTTACCAAGAACGCAGTTTTTTTGTGACTCGACCGAATGTGCTTTTAGTGAAGGAACTAGATAGACGGTAATTAGGATGTATATTATTTGTTAATGTGTCTGACTCAGGCGCTGTATTTCTCAGACATTGTAGTTATATGTTAAGACAAATTGATCAAGTTAGTTTCTGATGCTCCATATAGATACCATGAACGAAGGTATTTTGTGAGTCGGCCGATTATGCTTTTAGTGAAGGAATTGGATAGGCGATGATTAGCGACTCCATATATGCTTCTAGTGAAGGAATTAGATAGACGATAATTAGTGACTTCATGTATCTTTCTGTGAAGGAATTAGATACGCGATATTTAGTGAGTACATATGTGATTTTGTGAAGGAATTAGATTGGCGATCATTAGTGACTCTATGTATGATTTATGAAGGAATTAGATAGACGATAATTAGTGACTTCATGTATGCTTTTTGTGAAGGAATTAGATATAGGATGACTAGATCTTTGAACCTTTTATCGAATGTATTGGTTAGGATGTATGTTATTTGTTAGTGTGTCTGACTCAGGCGCTGTATTTCTCGGACATGGTAGTTTTATGTTAAGACAAATTGATCAAGTTAGTTTCTGATGCTTCATAGAGATACCATGAGCGGTGGTTTTTTGTGACTCGACCGATGTATTTGTTAGGATGTATATTATTTTTCAGTGTGTCTGACTTACTCGCTGTATTTCTCGGACATTGTAGTTATATGTTTATTTTCTTTTATTCTGGTCAAGTGAGTTGCTTACGATACATAGAGACTGGCCGTGACGGGCGGGGAAGAGGCGAGGGGTCGACCGGAATCACGCGGTGTCCAAACCGCAAATGGTAATTAGCAATTTTATCTCTTGATGTGTGGTCACACAATGATCTTATCTCGAGATAAGATCATCTTGGAGAATTGTTTTTTCCTACGATATCTTTCAGATTCCTTTCGGTATCTTATTGCTTTTATTTACGATTGCTTACGTACGGATTATAAAGAAGTAGGTTATTAGGTCTTATCAACGATATATATATGATTGTACTATTTCGCACGGCAGGTTAATATATTACTATGTTGTTATTGAATTACTCATTTGAATAGAAGTTTTTACTGCTGAAACCTGAATTGATAGGATATTCGATGTAGTTATGCAAGAAATATGGGGTATTTATTAGGAGACCTTAGCTAGTTGTGCTTTATTTGACTCATTAACAGAGGATGTTTGGTGGAGTTTTTTAGCGGTGAGATGCTGATGTTGAATATAGGTTATGAACATTTACAGGATATAACATGTTCATGTTGACGTGCTTTCATCATTTTATACAAAAAATGTCCTATTTCTGACTAAAGCTCTACTTATTTTTCCCAATACTGTACCCATGTGACCTCATTAGCTGGTGAATCAGATGCATGATATGTCTGAAGTATTATTCGTGACTGGAATAGGCCTAGAAATTTGTTATTGATTTGAATGGTATAGTAGTGAAAGATAGCGTTATTCTCATGATCTCAGAGTTAAATGTCAGATATTTTGGAGGAATGTACGTTCAAGAGGTGCAAGTCCATTATGCATCTCTATGGAATTTTCGTTATTGATCCCCTGCAATTGTATACTTTAACATTTAGAAGACGATTTACTGAATGGAGGGGTCCTAGACCATTTACGAATTGGCTACCCTTCACCTAAGAAGATATATTTACCTACGATAGTTTAGGGTGCTGTGTACAACTTCAATTAGCTTAATATCTATCACATTTTCAACGTGGGGCAAGCGGCGTTTGGGTGCATTTCAATGCTAGCTCAATCGAGTTAAATGCAGGATATTGCAAACAAAGATTTATTTGATATATTATTTGTATTGATAATAGATTTTGACATAATTATATATACATATATATACATGAGATATCATTTTACGGAAACATAACATTTTCTCACCAAAAATTCGATGTGAGCATCTTCGTCCTCGCTCTCTTGTGTTATCTTGATCCTTGGTACCAGTGACAGTCTGTATGTTCTTTATCAATGACGTATATTCATTCCTCACCTGAAGCTGTCAACTCTTCTTATCGGTGTAGGATTTATCATCTGGGTGTTTTCTTTTTCTCTGATCTATTGGTGTTCGAGACTAACACCCTTAGTACACATTTTAGATAAATGAGGACCTTTGGGAGAAGTGCATGCAATACTTGTAATCCTATCCTTCTATCCAAAACTTTGTTTATAATCTTCAGCGAGCTTTCCATGGATACTAATTTTAATCACTATTACATGTTTGAGACAACAAACCGTTTCAGATTTTCTCCTTACTATTATCCACATTTCCATTCACTATATACTCAATTCTCCTTGCACTCAACGTTTACTACAGGATTCTCTCTCTTCTCATGCTTCATTACCAACATATTTGTAACCAAAGTCATATATAAATTTGATTTTATTATGCAGTTTTACACTTCTTACACTTGTCACCCTTTCATTACCCCATTTGATAATTCGGTTTCCATCAACTTTATCAGTTTTTTTTCTTCATGCATTTCAATATCACTGTCAGTGATATACATCTCACTGAAAGTATCCCACGTTTTTCCCCTTGCTTTCAATTTCGGTTATGGCTTGGATCTTTCTCCCACCATATCGATTTAGCCATTTTCACCCAATCACCATACATTCTTAGCTTGAGTGTTAGTGGCACCATACTTTCTTTTACGCTCGCGCCATTTTGAGCATTGTCTTTCTCATTAGATTGGAAACCCAAGTCCGGATTATTATGTTTTATCAATACGCCCATAGCATCCTTTGAGGTCATATTTCCTTGTTCATTTTCAAGATTAGCATACTCAAAATAATGCTGTCCTTTGAGATGACGCCAAAGCCCGAATGTGGAGCCTGATTTGCCTAAATTTATCTCCGCACTGCAAATAACACATTATGATATGAGTCCAATTTATACATACAGGAACGTTAGCGTCACTGCGTTGACATATGTATGGGCCACCATGTAGCCATTTACACACATTTTATGCAAAAAGGTTACCACACACTGCCGGATGCATTAATACATTCCCAACATCCCTTGCTGTTGATACAAGATATTTCATGTGCATCAGCTTCATACTATGTTATGTTAAAAGAAGTAATCATCCTATCCGATCCTAACCTATCTTATGTATGGTATTCAGTCATTGTTTTATACAATGCATAACAAATTATCTCCACTTGACTCTACATTTGATCTATCCTTTGCAGTCTTGACACCTAATTATTTCTACTTCGCAATCAATCTCGACTCATATATATTACCAGAGAGGTCAGATTTTCTCAATCTTAGATGGATTATATGTTTCCATCATACAAACGGCCTCTTCATTTCATACTGGGTCTAACACGTTTTGCTTCAATATCTTCTGACACTTCATCCTTTGACGATTTTGCACAGTTGATCCATCTTTTTCATTACAATAATTTTTTCAAACTCTTCACGATGACAGCGTTTCAAATGTCTCCACACGTTACTCGTCGATTTATGTTTATTCAATTTTATTTCTTTCTGGCACAGTTTACAAGCCCCCATCACCCCATTTCTTTCGA
>SDVV010025510.1:0-12409 GCA_016164225.1 Gammarus roeselii | reverse complement strand
TGAATAGCTATATGTATATACGTGATGATAATGAAAGATTCTAGCCAAAACAACTGGCAGCCATCCTGTGATTCATGTATAAATATACATATCCTAGCTAGATGAATGGGTAGCTTCTCACCTTGCAGAACTGATGAAAGCATATATTTTAAATTCCTGGTTATTTTGAATAATCTAAGGTTGAACATTTTTGTATTATCACAATTATTTACTATTCAATTAGATTAAAAAGAAATCTGAATTATCAAGAAAAGAAGGTTACATGAAATACATAGTGACGACACCTTCCGTGACACGTCACATTTTCTACAAAAAATCAGTGACCAAAAAAGTGACTTGATTACAGTACAAAGCAAAAGATAAAAAAATATAGTTTCAAATTAACAGATATATAATCTTCAACAAAATTGGATGCAGCAGCATGAACCAGAGTGACACCCCACATTTTTCAAATATTTAAAAGCTGATTATCTGGAAACTGTTTTAGGCTGTGTATAACTACTACTGTGCCCATGAATGAATGAACTTGTCTCTTGTCAGGGCGTGTTGACCAAGGTCAATTTGCTCCAGGACCAGTTGAGGGGGAGGAAATGAGTAGAACCTCAAGGTTGGTCTAACCAGTGTGAAGAAGTGATGTATGCTTCAGCAAGCCTTAAGATGCACTGAGAAGCAGCAGGAATATGGGATGGGAGTGCATATAAAATAAAGAAGAGGCCAGTGGCAGCAGAGAGCAGTCAAGGGTAAATAAAGAGGTGCTTGATTTTAGGAGATTGATTACCAGACCCGGCTGCTCTACCCATAAAGCAAACATATCTATGGCAGCTTGGAAAAGAGCCTGGGCAGATGGAACAGTGTCATCAGTGACATACATGGTAATGTCACCAGTATAAATAGAGGTTGTAACATCTGCAATTGTTGGAAGATCAGATAGAAGAATATAAATGAGAAGGTGAAGGGGTGAAATAATAGAGCCTTGAGGAACAACTGAGATGATACAGAGAGACAGAGGAAGCTGCTGAAACCAAAACTGAGATCGAGAGGTCACTAAGAAAGCTGGTCAGACACATACAAGTTGGCCAGACACCCCATGAGTGGCCAGCTTGTACAGCATTCTTTGGTGAGAGGCACAGACAAATGCACCAGAGAGGTCAAAGAAAACAAGAACAAGTATTTGCTGGGTGTGCAGAGCCCAACTTAATATTATATTAAAAAGGATAATCCAAAGTACCACATTAGGGGGTGGAAACCAATTTGTTGAAGTAGACAGGAGTTATTCCTCTCAAGAAATCAGGTAAAGCACACCACTACAAACCTCTCCATGGGTTTACCAACAAGGAGAGGAGAGAGTTTGACCTGTAGGCAGACACTATTTCTCACTTTGGTTTCTCACCTTGGTTGCCTCAAGAGCACCCCACACCCCAGCAAAGCCAGAGTGCAGAGCATGACAGGAGGCACAAATACCACAGCACGCCAGACTGCAGAAGATGGGCAAGCCCTTTACAGTGTCTTTCATTTTTAAAGTCTTTTTTTTTAGCATGTTACAAGCTAAACCTTGATGCTTTGTATTTGTAGGTTCAATATCAACAATATTCATTACGCTGATTTCATCTCTAGTAAAATTAAATAGTAATTGAGTAGACTCAGTAAGAATCCTCACCTGCTAGCCAGCTAAATGATTGCATAGGTTATGACGCTTGCATACAGCCAGTTGGAGCCCTTCCTGCTTGTGAGTGGTCGGTTGGTACTGCAGTTCTTAGCAATAAAGTGTTAGTTTCTGGGCTCTAATTTATTCATTGTTTTGTGTTTATCTGTATATGTGTCGACTGCGGGGAGTGACTCCCCGCAGTCGAAACGCAGGGTGACTGCTCGCACCCTCCTTTTGGGCACCAAGACGTCGGAAATGCCACCGTTTGACTACGGGGCTTGAAAGAGCAGGTCTTTGTTAGTAAGTATCAGCTACTTATAGAAATTCGATACGCGCACAGAATTTATGAAAATCGCCAAAGTGAAGGTGTGCTTTTCAGGTCCCCGAAAATTTTGGTTTGGAAAAATTGACGTTCCGCAAACTTTGATGCTGTGGCTAGAGTTTCCATTGGACTAGGGCCAAATTTGGTGGTGATACTCGGAATATGGTGTAGTTCGTTGCGTAAGAAGGATTTTGGGAAAAGATGTAAACTTTTGTAGATATATACAAATATTCAACTGCGGGGAGTCACCCCAGGTGAAAAAAAATCGGCGCTGACTCCCCGCACCTATTTTGTTATTGAATATTTTCGTTTTTCTTCAATGAAAAGTAATCAAGTGCAATTCTACACACATATGATGACATTTGGAAGTAAATGACCCACAATAATGACACCACAGCTAATTTCAATGTGCGTAACTAATTTTATAATGACCCGATTTTTTCAACACATGGTGACATGTCTAGGCCTAAGTGTTAACTTATGTTTAATGCTCAGGAACAAAATTTTTCATCACATTTTAATATCGAGACAACAATCCCTTACCTAGCATGACTTGTATTCATGTTAATGCAATAAGTTTGCTATAGAATTGACAAAATACATTTTTTACATGTTTATCGTAATATTGAAAAGATCGTTTTTCGTAATATTTGCTCATTTACTGATACTTTAGGGTCATAATTAGTTTAGGATGTGGAGAAATGACTTCCAGTGAAGTTAGATTGCAATTATTGAAGAAAAACTTCGTTTCCCGTCGCGAAATTGGGAAAAAAAAAATCATTCGACAGTCTGGTATGACGGCAGCAAAAGACGAGCATCAGAAACACCTTTCACAGACGTAATATTTGATGTTAAATTTTATTTCAAGCAACTGATATATACTAATATAGGCACGCTCTGTCTATTGGTACTCTCAAACTTTCAATTTGAGTTTCAATTATTGATATATGGGGGTGCGGGGAGTCACCCTGTTTGGTGCGGGGAGTCACCCCCGATTTGGGGTCGTAGCTCGCCGCACTGTTTTTAGTAAATAACTTTTTTTTGGTTAACGACAGAATGTTGAAACTTATGGTGCTCCATGGTCATAACAGTAGCTATACACACCATAAATACGAAGTTTCTCGGCCACGTACTTTTTGAGTTATTTCAAAGTATGCGCAAAATGCGGGGAGTCACCCTGGTCAACGCTATATGTAAATGTTTGTTACTGCACTAGAGTGAGAATATATAGCTATCTGCAAAATATAAATGTCAACTATCAAGCTAACTATTGTCTATAAGTGAGTGATACTTCATAAAAAGTTGGTTTGCAATGTAACTATAATTACTCATTCCTGGCAATTTTTTCCGTTGTAAGTATTTAACCTGATATCTATTTTGCAGTTGTGTGCTTGCCACCTCTGACTCCCATTGGGCCTGCTGCTCTGCTTGTGCCTGCTGATGCTCCTGCCAGCGCTTGCAGCTGGCCTGCACCTTCTGGTGGTTGCCTCTGTTGTTGTTGGCGGCCACTTCTGCCCCCTACTGAAGAGTTCCCAGAGCCTCACAGCCTAGGTGCACATCTGGGGTGTTCAGCTGTGGAAGGACTTAAGAATGCTTCCTTGAACCAGAGTGCTGGTGTCCTTGCATCCAATAGCTTGGGCGCCAATAGGACTGGAATTTTGTAATGGTATTTTTGGTGCAAGTTATTGCTGGACATTAGGCATCGATACCCTTTTCAATCTATTGGATATTTGATTTTGCAGAGCTGAATAGTACTTTCTACATTGTTTCAGTTGTAGTGGAGCCTTATGTTGTGATTTGTGTGCCTCAGCTCCTTTGCCTTTCTGGAACTTTAATTCATCCTTGATGGCACCCAGTCATAATATGATTAGATTGTTGTGACAAAATCCTGTTAAATTAGTAGTTTAGTTTGTGCTGTTTGTCCAGGCCAGTCACTCCTAAATAAGCGCTTAAACAGGGATTGGGTGTTTGGAGTTTAAAGTAATACTGTAGATTGTTTGAGGATATTTTAGAAACAAAATTTCAAGATTAATTCAGGGGAGCCGAGGTACAGCATCATAAGGAGTCAGCAATGCCGCCAATCTCTGCCGTTGCAGGACTTCACTCGCGGGTGCCAGCCTTCAGGGTGATATCTGTCCCAGCAACAATGCCTGGCTGTCCATATCAATGGTGGAGGCCAAGATGATGGCCTCTGGGTCTGTGGGGCCACCTCTGTCCCTGCCGTGTCACTCTGTGGCAGCATTCCCCTTCATGGCATCAGTCCCCCTCATAGCGTCAGTCTCAGATTCGGCGACCAAGGTGGATTGCAGTTTTGCAGAGTCATCTGTAACTTGTCTGCTTTTTGGTTCTGAAGACACAGTTGGTGCTCCCATACTGCATGACACTTCACTGCAGTACAAGCCTCCAAATGAATTTGCCAGAGCTGGTGAGTCTGTTGAGTTTGTTATTGAACTGCAGTCTCTTCTACATCAGTTAAAAGAAGAAAAAGTGCATGAGGATTTCAGAGCTGGTCAGATAATTATAAAAGATAGACTGGATATGGTTCTACTCTCCTTGGATGTCATTAGAACTCTTTTGTTCCCCAAATGGAATGGTGCTGTTGCAGGCAGATGGAAACTACTATCCCAAGCAGCTGCACATTTTTGAAGTTTGTGTAGCAGAAATTTGTTTCTCCTAAAGATGCCAGAGACCTATGCTAGACTGGATGAGTTCCCATATGCTATGTGGATGGAAATAATAATGGAGGTTATGTCTAGCAAATACTGGTCTTCTACCGAGTCAGTTTCCATGGAGTGTGGATTTCAAAGAGCCTCATGTACAATGGACAAGTTGTGTAGTGTACCTTCCAACTCTGTGAACAGTATTCTCTGTTCTAAGGATGAGCCTTAAGTTGGGAAAGACTATAGAATTTCCAGAAAGAAACTCCCTAAAAGGAAGCAGAAGCTTTGCAAGTTGTGTGGGAAATATTCTGAAGGGTCTGTTCTCCATGATTTGATTCTCCACTATATTCTATGCAGTCACCATGTGCAGGTAAGTGTCTTTGTCAACTGTCTGCTCATCCAAGGAAGATGAAAGTTATGCCTTTGATAATTAAAAATTTGGAAATTCAAAATAGTTATTCTGACAGTGATTCTGACATGATGGATTCTAAGTTGCATCCCCAGTACCCAAGGTTGGCTGTTGATCCTGGCTGCTTTCATATGACCAGCAATAAATCCCTGAAGCTGTTTCTCTGCAGATATGGAGGTAATTTCAACAGCACATACAAGGGTGGTCAGCTAGACTGCTCTTGTTGCAAATTGAGAAGAAAAGACCATATCCGTGGATTTCTTGCAGAAATGCAGAATAGAGGCATGGAGCATTTTTCTCCTTGAGCCACTACTAAGCTTGATCTCTTAAAGTTGCAGTGGGACATGTTTGTGAAATCCAAGCCAACCACCACAAGCAAAGACTGTGCCAATCAGAAGCCAGTAGTGGACAAATCAAGTGGAGCCCATTCCAAGCATACCAAACACATCAAAGAGGAAACAAAGATGCTGGCGGAAAATAAAAAGTTGCCAGCTCAGGAAAAGTTCAGCAAGTCATCAGGCAAAAGCTTGAGACATTATTTAGAAACATTAAAGTATTGCAAGCATAATTTCAAGGCTGAGAAAATATTTTGGATAGAAGAGTTGCAGCGTCATTTGCAAGGAAGAGTACTGCTAGCATTTGAATCTCTGAGGGATGTCTCTGACAGTTACCAATTGCTAAGAAAAAATTTGTTGAAGTGGTACAATGACATGAAGGATTTGAGGAAAGAAAAGAACAGGCTAACTTTCAAGAATGCTCAGTACACATGGGAAGAATAATTTTTATTGTACAGTTCCAGGTTGGAAAACTTGTAGCAAGTGGGTTACCCTTCTCACATGTTGGCTACTAGCAAGGAGCTTTGCAAGCAATTTGTTACTTCCTTACCAAAAACCGTACGAAATGAGTTCTAAGCAGAATTGCGCTCCTTCAAATTAAGTGACAAGGTTATGACCTGGAAAACGATACAGTAAATGACTCGTTAATAGGATGTCGAAAAAGAGCTACAGAGAGGTGAAACTAAGCTATCTGAAGATAGTAATGTTGGAATTGGTCACAATGAAGCAATAGTCATCCAAATTGGACAGGAGAAATTGGAAGCAGCTGAACAGGAAAAACAGAACAGACCAATAGCTAAAGATCAAAGAAAACTCTATCAAGCTCAAAGTTTCACATCTAAGAATAATTATGATCAAAATATAAACACCAATGGAAGGCAAGCTAGTGGGTTTCAGTCATCAGCTGGGTTCATGCATCAATATCAGGAACCAAGTCATCACTAGCCTACAGCTAGGCAAGCCAGATAGTGATTTAAGATTCAGTCAAACTGAATTTTATAACAATAATTTCAGAGCAAGGGATCAAGGATAATTCAACCTACTACCTCCTTCTGACTTGTTGAATAAAAATGTAACATGCTCATATTGCCATAGGGTTGGACATGAAATTTTGTCATGCAGAGCTAAATTAAATCAATGCTTTAGATGTGGTTCAAATTATCGCAGTTTTTGGGAATGTCCTGCAAATGAACAGCAATACAGAGGAAGAGAGCAATTTAAACCAACAAATGATGCAGGAAGTATGTTTATTGATGGTAATAGGAGACCCCTTTCCTGTGATGGAGCAGGGCAGAAGGGAGGACAGTTTAACAATCAAAATGTAAGCCGTTTCAGGGGATGGTTTAAGCACATTAGTAACCCTAATATGACTTTAAACTTCTAAACCCTGGTTTGGTTGGGGTAAAATCAGGGTGTCCCATTCCACAATCCCCAAAATTCAAGAAACATGAAAACTTCAATAGGTACAACTTGCTATGATCTGATGATTGGGAAAACAAGTATGCTTATATTGTTGGAAATATTGAAGAGACTTTGCATGTTACTGGTGGAAAAAATTTGAAGAGACAAAATATGAAGAATGAGATGTTTCAGAGTAAAATGGAAGGGATTTCTCCTGAGTCTCAGGATCACTTGACTAAAGATGAACTGGAGAAAGAGTAAATATATATTGAGGATTCTGCCAGAAATGTTAAAGATATTGACAAAGGGATTGTTGATGAGAGTGAAATGCCTCCCAAAATATATTTGGCTTCATTGGAGCCTGAAGACTTAATGGTGGCAAGAATTAAAGCTAATGGTATCACAGCTAATGCACTTAATGATAGTGAGGCTACAAATAATTTAATTAAAGCTGCTGTTGCTAAGGAAATAGGGTTAAAAGTAGAAGATAACCATTGTATAACAATCAAGGGTTTGGGTAATGCAATGACAAAAACATTGGGTACAACAGAAGTGGGATTGGATTTTTATGACATCAATTTACAACCATGCCGATATCATGTTGTTAGTAATTCGTCAATTGGTTTTCCTGTGATCTTAGGAGCAAGTTTTCTGAACAGTAATTCTATGTCTGTCAATTTCTTGAAAAGAATGCTATCTGTTGTCATAGCAGATGAATCAAAAGTTGATTCGTATATCAACAAAGATGACTCATTGCAGACTATCATTCAAGAAAATGTCCCTGTCTTTGCTGCAAATAATGTTAAAATTTCTGATGATGCAACTAAAGTACCAGTCAGTGTTTCTCACCTTGGTTGCCTCAAGACCACCCCACACCCCAGCAAGGCCAGAGTGCAGAGCATGAAAGGAGGCACAAATGCAACAACACGCCAGACTGCAGAGACCGGCAAAATAATGGAGCGGAAACAAATGGAAATCTGTGCTTCAGGCAACTGATCATACAGCAGTTATGTTGGTCACAATATAAAACATACACATACATAGATACACACATATACATATAGACTAAAAAAAAAAAAACATACATGCTTACACACGCATCCCTACAAATAAATTAAACTTCATTAGCCTAGTCAAAATCTAAAAATTCCTTGTACATCAGATCAGCAAGGGCTTGCTTATAGCAAGTGATGTCTGTCAACTGCACTATGTCAGCAGGCAAGCTATTCCACACACCAACACATCTCACACTGAAGGACCTACTGCGGACATCAGATGAGCGATGAGGAAACGCCAGCTTCAGCCCATGACCTCTAGTACCAACTCTCGGAGCCAAAGAAAACATAGTTAGCAAATCCTCTGAGTTTCCATGCAAAGTTTTCCAATATTTGATCAGGTCTGCCCTTAGAAGCCGATCCTTGATGGAAAACAAATCCAGGCTCCTCAAATGATCACCATTAGTCCATGCCAGAAAGTCCATCAATATTTTTAGTCCATCTCCTCTGGACAGACTCCAGCAGCCTGCAGTCCCCACAATATCCAGTGTTCCAAACGCAGGATGCATACTCAATAAGGGGACATATATGCGAAATGTATAGGGACAGCATAAATTCCCCCAACCTGCAAACAGTTGATCTCAACAAACAGTTGGCCAACCCACCAGCCTTTGCAGCCACCACACAAATATGATGGATTGGCTTTTGTGTGAAGCGCAGTGTGGATTGGCTTTTGTGTGAAGCGCAGGATTATAGGAGTAATTTTTATTACAATGGTTGTGTTGGTAAGAATGAAAAGGTCCATGCCATTGACAGAATAGTTTCTCATAATGATGAACATTATGTTCTATGTACTAAGATTTCAAAATTTGCATATGATGTGAAAATTAGAGAAGGTGAACAACTGGGATTAGTGAGCACTATTGTTGAGTTTGATGAGGGTGACAACTTAGCAATGGAGTCATGGACATTGTCTAAGCTCAGAAAAGAAATTACTATTGGTGAAGAATTAGATAATGATCAAGCACCTATAGTTTACAATATGTTATTTGATACTCAAGCAGCTATCGGTATAAATGAATTTGACATAAGACAGGCTATTGTACCGCCACATGTAATTGAATTGACCAATAATACTCCAATATGGCAGAAACCGCATAGATTTGCCAAGCCTATCAACAAAGAAATAGAAACACAAAGTGAAGAATCAAAAGCATGAGATATAATAGAAATAGTAAATCACAATGGTCATCACCAGAAAAACTGGATAGAAAAAAAAATGGGGAGCTAAGAATGTGCATAATTATTGCAAAGTAAATTCAGCTACTAAACAAGAGAAGTTCCCAATGCCAAATTAATCAGACTCTATTAATTGTGCCCATAACATGAAATTTATCATATCCATAGATCTAGTCAAAGGTTATTATCAAGTTCCAATTGATGAAAATAGTAGGCAATATACTGCATTCAGCACCCCCCACAACCATTTTCAGTTCAAGCGTCTTAGTTTTGGTCTCAGAAACAGTGGCATTGCATTCTCAAAGACCATGCAGGAAATTATATCTGAATAGTGTTTCAAAAACATCATTGTCTATATAGATGACATATTAATAATGACAAAAACATTTGCTGAACATGTTAATCGTGTAAGAAAAGTATTAGCAGCTTTGGGTAGAAATGGCATAAAGACTTAAGTGAGGAAATGTCATTTCTTCTGGTCCCAAGTAGAATTTTTAGGTCACACTATAAGCAATGAAGGTATCAAGAAGTCATCTCAGAACCAAGACAATTTTTAGGTTTAGTAAATGTCCAACAAAAATTCATGCATCAATGCTCAGAGATTGCCAAACCACTTCCAGAACTAACAGGAGGGCCAAAAGACGAGTGATAAACTGGACTGAAGAGATGGATCTAGCATATGATAAACTAAAATCTAAATTAGTGGAAGAGGTTATTTTGTCTCTTCCTGACTACAGCACAAATGCTAATAGGCTTGAATTATTTGTAGATGCATCTGGTAGGGGAGCTGGTAGTTGTTTGGTTCAATTACAAGGAACTCAATATAAAACAATTGGTTATGCCTCCATGACATTTTCTGATGCTCAAATTAGATACTCAACCATAGAAAGAGAACTTGTTGCAATTAGATTGGGAGTTGAAGCTTTTAGATCATTTTTGTTTGGGGTGAAATTTTTATTGTACACAGATCACAAGCCATTGTTATTTCTTCTTAATAAGTCCAGAACTAATTCACGCCTTATGCAAACAATCAACAAACTTGCAGAATTTGATTTTTAAAATAAGTATGGACCTGGTAGAGAGATTTGTGCTGCTGATGCTATGTCCAGAATAATTAAGCATCCTTCAGAAACAGAATATAAACAATGGGTTGACTGCAAGCAACTGCCTCATGGATTAACTGTATTCAAGACGGTTGAGGGAGGTGGAGATGCCCTTTATGAGTCCTTGTTAATCTGTTTATTGGATGTAAAGAAAGACATAAATAGAAAAAATTTGCCAGAGTCTGCATTGTCACTGAGGGGAGAGCTTGTGGAACATGTGATTGCCAATAGAGACAATTACAATATAAAAATCAATTAAGAAAATTTTAAACATTCAAAACTCACGATGCATCAAGGTCAGCTTCCATGTGAAGAGATTATTTTAGTTTTCTGTGACCTTTACTCTCATGAGGATTGGGTGATATATAAATGCTCCATATAATGTCAATGTTGAAATTATTAAATCTAGCTATGATGAGAAAGAAGAAGAAGAGGAGGACCAGGAGGATGAACAGAGTAAAATTAGGCTGAATGTTAAATTCAAAAAGTGGGTGTGTTGCTGTAGGCAATGTGTCTTTCTGTGCAATTATTGACACAGGAGCACAGGTTTGTCTATTAAGTGAGGATATCTGGAAGAAGTTGTGTGGCCAAAATTCAGAATTAGCCCATTAGAGTGGGAAGGGCAGTAAACTTACTGGAATGAGCAATGAAGAAATTGACATTTCAGGTGGGGCTAAATTGCAACTAAAAATTTTAGATATAGAACTTGACCATGCAGTACCTTTAGCAATTTTGGCTGATAATTTCAAAGGTTGTTGCATCCTTGGAGCCAACTTTTTGGTCAAGAATAAATTAGTGATCAATTTTGGAACTTGTCAACTATTAGTTGAAAATTCATCTGGGGAAAAACTGAAATATCTATTAGATTACAATAAAGATTTAGCAGCTGATAATATTCCTGTAGCTGCATATTATGGTGGTCAAGTTGAATCTGATGGGGAGAGTGGAGATGATGAAAGATGGAATAAAGTACAATTTTATATTTCCAAGGATAATCTGATAACATTGCAAAAATTTGACTTTGCTATTAAACAATTAAGAAACAAAATTCTGAATAATATTGAAACACAGAAATGGAAAAACAGCTCTCTAAATCAGTTCAAGAGATCACACGGAAGTCTTCACATGATTGATGATTTGTTGGTTGGTTTGAGTGCCAGTTGTTCAAGATAGGGAAGCAATCTGTATCACCCCTAACCTTAAAAATTCGAGCTAAATACCCTTTTGACTTGGTAGCAATGGACCTGTTACAATTCACAAAATCTTTCAGTCAAAGTGTGGCTGTACTCATTGTGGTTGACCACTTTTCTAAATTTTTGTAAGCTCAGCCCATTTAAGATAAAACAAGTAAACAGTCGCCACGGTACTTGAACAACAGATTCTTCAACGCATGGTCAAGATTCCTAACAGAATATTGACTGACAATGGTTCAGATTTTAGAGCAGAGACTTTTCAAGCTGTGTTAGATAAATACAACATTGATCATATTTTTCAACACAATACAGAGCAGCTGGTAATGGCGCTGTTGAAAGATGTAATAAAACTTTAACTGAATTTTTGAAGGGCACAATTAATATTCAATGGTTGGAGCGTGATGTGCGGTGGTTGGGAGGAGTGTTTTTGTGAAGGGTGACTCGTTGAGGTGTCAAGACAGAAAAGATGGGAAGATGTACAATGTCAAGGTGGTTGACCTCCGTGATGGAAGAGTCAAGGTACACTACGTGGGGTGGGGGAAGAGTCGTGAGTGGGTGGAGCTCAATTGGGGTCGCCTTGAGGAGACCGATGCCTGGAGTGTGGGCTCCGGTGGCGTGTGGGCATGGTAATGCTTCCAGCGTAAGCTCAGTGGAGTCACTGATTCAGGCACTGGAGGAGTTCAGCAGGGGAGAAATTTCGGCCTTGGAGGTGCAGAGGAGGGCAAGTCTGGGGAGGCCACTCCTCGATGTGACGCGGCTTCCTTGCTGCAGTCTACCCCTGTGGACGCTGGTGCTTGCCTGCGCCTGATATAGATCTGCGGTCCTTGCCTTTGCCGTCAGCTGCGGTGCCTGGTGGCTCTGCTGACGTGAGTGTGCAGGGTTGTGGGGGGCGGAGTGCTGGTGATCTTGTGGGCAGCTGGGCTGCTGTAGCGGGCGCTGGTTTGGCGTGTGGCTTTTGCCATACCAGGCTGAGTGGTCAGCCTGTTTTTTGTGGTGCTTGTCGGAGGGGTTTCCACTCAGAGACCATGTGTTTGGGTATTGAGGGGAGATTGATTGATGCTGTTCTATCAGATTCGTCAGGTGCTGTAAGATATATTTGTTGTCACT
>SDVV010025509.1:0-12409 GCA_016164225.1 Gammarus roeselii | reverse complement strand
ATTGTTACCCGATTTATTGTAATGCAATGTGGAGAAAATACTTTCAATATAGCGTAAGGAAATTGACAGTGAGTTATAATGACACATTTAGACGGCTGATGCAGGTCCCTCGCTCGACGTCAGCGAGCAGGGTTTTTGCTGTAAATCAATCAGATCACATCAAGGTACTGTTCCGTAAAGCGGCACACAGCCTTATGACTCGAGTTATGAACTCCCCAAATGAAATCCTCGTTGCAATCTGCTCTGGTGATGCGCTCGCTGCCTCGTCATTGTTAGGGCGATGGAGAGAATTACTATACGCATAGGCAGGATAGAGTTGTATGCCGTAACTTGTTCTTAGTTGTGTGTGGTAATTTTATAACTTTGTTAACACTGTAACCCTAAAATAAGATGTCTCAATTGTAAAACTATGCCCATGTTGGTTGGCAATAAAGATTTTATTATTATTATTATTATTATTATTATTACCATCTATTGTTCAATTTGAATGGCAGGACCGCTCTAGCCTGGTCCACCGCATCACTCCCGCGCCTCACGTCATCCTTCATGGTACAGCTTTTCCTCTCATGTGCAAATGTCAACAGTGCGAAGTCGCAGACGAGACAGTTAGGTGTTATTAAATATTTTTAAATAATCCTAAGTTTTGACTTCAACAACTGTAGGGACAAAGTGTTCTGTCTCTTCTTGTCTTCCAGGCTCACCACGGTGCCAAGTCGGCGTCTGCTCCTGTCCTGAGCCTGATGACACGAATACTTAACCAAATGACAGGAGACCTTTATAAATTGAAATGTCATTGTTTTAGGATATTTTTATATAATATCCTATAGCAATAAATATTATAGTCTCCTGTCATAATGGTTGGGTGTTCGTGTCTCTTTGGCTCAGGACAGGAGAGGCGACAAAGACTTTGTCGCTGTGGTGAGTCTGGCGGACAAGAAGAGAAAAAGAAACACTTTACTGAGAGTTCTTGTAGAACTTGTAGAATGCCTTAAAAAATTAAACTCAGCTAAACAAAACGATCAACGCCACTGATCAAACAAAAATTAACGGGTTGGAAGCCACCCTGCCCTACAGAATAACATAGCCTCCATCTCCTCAGTTCACAATAACTTCAGCATGCTTCAGTTCTAAGGGGTGAGTGATGTAGGGGACAAGTGTCCCTACAATTGGTATTAAAATTAAAAGGTAAGCATACCTTGTTCATGGTGCTCATTCAAATAGACCGAATCATGGGAGACGACATCTGAAATGTAAGTTACAGACCACTAGTTCGAGTAAGCCTGCAGCAAGGCATTAAACCAATTCACTCATTCGATAATGTTCTTAAAACGTGGTTTGTTCAGTGAGTCCGCCTGCCAATACTGGGTAAGTTTTTCAGTGTATATTATAGTTTCATTAACAGCTTCTTTTTAAGCATTTAGGAGGGCTTAGAATATGTATATAAATATAATAAGTTATTTATGAATGATCATACAGTGACACTATGTGTACTGGTAAGCCCAGTGTACAGCACCAGGCTGAAAGTGATGGCTGATTTTGTATATAGCTATGGTAATATAAGTAGACAACATAGAAATATTTGAACGTAACCTTAGATTATTAATGCCCTTTCCTACTTTCATGCTTAAGGCTAGCTAAATGAATTAGGATGGATATCAACATTTGGATTTCAAGCCTGACTGTATTTTGTGTCAGCTAGAAAGGAATTTCAGCAGGTATATGTTCCCTATGAACCTTGCTGAATCATAATTCCACATATATTTCATATGCAGTGTTATAATTGATAAAAATGCTATTCCATTCAAGAAATTTATTTCATAACTGCTAATTCTAAAATATAGTGAGTCATTACCACTTGACGGAGCCAGTTCCTCCATTCCTTAACTTCAATAACAATTTATGCTGACTACTTAACTAGACTTGTGGTACCAGACTGAGCCCAAACTTTCAATTCAATTAAAGACACATATTGTTGCCTGCGGCTTTAGTGGGCGAACATAAAGGTCTTATCAAAGGGACCTTACTCCATGTAACCCAAGGAATTCTTCCACAGCCCGGACCCGGGGGGCCCAGCCAGGCTACCCGGGGATCACCTACAATGGGAGTTCATAGGACCAAAAATCTGAAGAAACGGTCCTTACCAAGAACGCCACAACATGCCTTGGATCCAGCTATCGCAGTCATCCCGGCAAAAGGCCTCTTTCTTGGACACCAGGCTCAAGACCAAGCTGGGGCAGCCCAAACGATGGTTCCCCACGAGCATTGTCTTCCAGTCCTGGTCTCTAGCGGAAACTACCATAATTAGCTAAGTTCCCCATTGCCTTTTTTGTTTTCGTGCATTGTACAAGTTCAATTCATTAATCAATTCATGAGGCAAATCACCTGCCTTGTTATTCATTCACTTCCTATTCTCTTGTTGCCAATTTGAAAATCTTGTGAGTATCTGAGATTGAAAAGCCATTGTAGCTGCGGCTCAACCTTGAAAATAATGCGATACAAATATATATATGTAAGCAAAATGGTACCATGCAATTGTAAGTACCGCTTGAATGATATAACCATGTAACTACGTTATATAAAAACCTCATAACTAATTTATTCTCGAACTAGTCTTTTGACCTCATAAAACTAGTAACCAGAAAACTAGCGACTTGAAAGCTGACCAAGATACCCGAAAGTGCCTCTGATGGTGGCGGAGTGAGGGTTAGCCTAGCGGTCGGGCATGAGCCTCTGGCCTTGCCGACACGTGATTGGCTACAACCAGACAGAGCAGACAGCTGATTTGACTGTGTCAATTATTCGCTCTTTCTAATGCAAAATTTGTCTACTTACGTTTTAAACTGTATAGATGGGGCTATTTGAACTAAGGCTAGTAATGGGTGAAAAATAATTCTATAATTTGTCTGTAGTTCTGTAAGGGCTCGCAAAGTCGAGTTCTGCATTGCTCTCCCTCACAGCAACTAACATAAAATTCACATTCTGTAAATAATGTATTTTCTGTTAAGATGAAGGTATTATATTTCAGACCATTCTATTAACTTCCGTTGGAAATGTGTCGTAGATGCAGTTTTCCTCTGGCGGCGGGAATCCCTCCGCACGCTAACTGCAGTTTCCCTCTAGCGGCGGGAACCCCTCTGCACGTCAACTTGCCAGCAAGCAGTGCGGAACTGAAATTTCAAGTTCCCGGGGTTCTCCAAGGAATCATTCAGCAACAAAGATTTTGGACCCCACCAATCAGCGCCAAGGGCGTCAACAAGGAGTGGAGGCAAAGCCAATCAGCATCTTGGAAGCGCCACAGGGATTTCGAAATGCTAAGTCCTGGATTAAAGGAAAGTTGTAATTAAGCATTGCAGGCACTTTTTAGCAACAAAATATTAATTGTTGACAAGTTTAGACAAAGATAGTACCAGCCTGGTACAGGTGTAAGGGAACAAACTGTAATTATCAAAAAATAGCACGTAAAAACAGCACGCTTGGCACCTCTAGTGTTGCCATCTATTGTTCAATCTGAATGGCAGGACCGCTCTAGCCTGGTCCACCGCACCACTCTCGCGCCTCACGCCATCCTTCATGGTACAGCTTTTCCTCTCATGTGTAAATGTCGACAGTGCGAAGTCGCTGATGAGACAGTTAGGTGTTATTAAACAGTCCTAATTATTCCTAAGTTTTGACTCCAACAACTATAAGTACACAGTGTTATTTCTCTTCTTGTCTGCCAGGCTCACCACGGTGCCAAGTCGGCGTCTGCTCCTGTCCTGAGACTAATGACACGAACACCCAACCAAATGACAGGAGACCTTTATAAATTGTCATGTCATTGTTTTAGGATATTTTTATATCGGCGATAATTTTCTCGCCCCCTTAAATTAGGTCATGATTACGAATATATAGTGCTCAGTTCATTTAGTGCTGTCCATTTCCTGTTTTACTCTCATGACTATCATGTCTATGGACAAACAGTACTCTGCATTTGTTTTTTTTAGAGTAAAAATGTAACCTTTCAACTCCTCTTCATTATTCCCCCCGGTCAAGCTTTGTATAAGGCTTACTGCTAATACCAGAAAAACGCTATAAAACTTATAATGTTGACCCATTTTATAAAATTCAAATTAATAACAGACCGGAGGGAGCATTCAAATGAAAATAGCAGTGACCAATCTAATTTGCGAACACCATTCAAAACTCTCAACATTCAAATTACCCGAAAATGACAAGATGACAAAAAATGTGACTGCACGTGACTCAGCAGACACAGCAACCGCCGCCGTGCAGGCCGCACCACTTCATGGATGCCTGGACACGGCCACTTGAGAAGCAAACAAATAAGTTTCTGAATTCACCGCCCATCGGGATACAATGAAAACCTGCATACCAACATCAACGCATATGCAAATAACAATAAGCTTAGGATGCGTGCTGTGAACTTACTTCTATATTTTATTTTAATTATTTAATTAGAATTTGATGCCATTACAATGCATTGGTTTGTCATCGTGCTCATTTATGTGTAGCTCCATAGGCATAAATCATCGAACCTAACTTCAATGTGGTACGAAAGGACGTGAATACAATTGTTAAATGAAATTGGTAAATTATAATTAACCCACGCGGTCAGTGAAATAACCCACGCGGTCAGCGAAATAACCCGCTCGATCAGTGAAAATAAGGCCATCTCACCCACTCACGTGACGACATGAAATTCCGTGCCAAATTTACCAATTCATAGCTATGTGTTAGGAATCAATATTCTGATTTTATTTTTCCAACATCTGCAGTAGCATTTAAACATGATTGATATTTCACATGTCTTTGTTTAATTTTAAGATGTTTTGTTGTTTTCAACTGGGTGGCCGCAGCAGCTGCATAGCGCGTTATATCCGATACCGCGTGCAGAATATCCCAAGCAGGACCTTCAAATATGGCAGACTGCAGGACAAACTACTCAAGAATCAAACAAGTTCAGGGCGTTGAACTGTGACGGCAGCGCAGAAATAGCCACCAATTGCATGTTACTTTTCTTTGCATTATATTTCCCGAAAACATGCAGTGCTTCATGATCTTTTAAGAATTATTGTGTGCAATTTAAACAATGCGCTGCACGGGCACAGCCATTCATTTTCATTTTATTTTAATGTGAAAAGTAATTAAGGATGTAACAGACTTCAACAGGTGTGAGATCGATATCATTCACAACTCATTTTCAGTCATACCATTTCTGATTTATACATCACTGATAAAACCTAAATCAACTGCCGCCACATACAATGTGTTAAATAAGATTTTCTTAATAGCAATTTTACCTGTACTGTGCTCATATCTTTCAGTCCCACGGCATATTGAGATTGTACTAACGCGGAATCACCAGAACACTATCAACGTACTGGGGACAGCTATCAACGCATGCAGCAATCCACAGCACAACTTGAATTACGGTTGATGAAGAAAGCACTGCTCAAATTATCGGCTGAGTTCAAACATTGAGCCCTGACAGTACAGCGAGTGACCAACTGAGCGTAACACAGCAGCAGGCAGACAGCGCAGAAACACAGAGCAGTAAACCAATGCATAAATGCAGCAAGCAGCGCACTTAGGATAGAACACTGCGGTCACACATGCGTTAGGCCTTGCCCAAGCAGCGACCCAAACAGCCCAAAGCAGGTAGAGACATCCCTGCCCGCAGAGCACCACTCACAGCAGCAAGCACGAACGATAGGGTAAACCAGACACACAGCGCTCAGCTCAGGGGCAACACTGGCATGACAGGCACCGCATGTCAAACCTAACTGTCCAGCGGGACAGACAAAAAAAGGCAAACAGCACTGCGTTAGAGGAAACGACTTGCGGCACATAGTTCGCAACTGTTCAGATCAACCAAGCACGAGCAGTGGCGACCGAGCCCCGAATGTTGAAACTGACTGCCCAGTCAAGTACAGTGCCGAGCGGAGCATCAATTGTAACTGTGTATATATTAACGGTACTGCAGAAAATTAAAGGCGTTACATCAGAATTGATCCTTGTAGCGTTTCTCAAATTAATGACGTTATTTATGAATAAGCGTTCAAAATTAAACATAGCGTGACTGTTCAGACTCTATAGTAGTACGAATCAGAGCGTTCAAATCCTAATTCAGTGTCCTGGCGATTCAAAATGAACAACGTCTATAATTGCATAACTGAGAATACCGAGATTCTTCAATACCGTTCGTTCACAGAACATTAATTTCAGCTTAAACCAAATTTGGTTTTGCAATTTAAGATCCAAGCGAGTGCAAAAAGCTAACATGGTGGAAATAGTCGACGATCCACCACCGCTACTACCGCCGGTGACGACACCGAAAACGCAGATTTCGGTTAAGCTACCACAGTTCAATACAGGCAACGTATCCCTATGGTTCACGCAGGCCGAAACATTATTCCACCTGCAAGTGATATCGGACCCGTTGGTTCAATTTAAGGAAGTGGTAGGTGCGCTAGGACCGTATGTAGCAGCGGAAATACGAAATATAATTTAAGCCTTCCTATGGAAAATCCATTCACAACACTCTAAACGGAGCTGCAAAACAGTTACGAACTTTCGTACCGGCAGCGAATCGGAAAATTATTGAGTTGCGAAGAACTTGGCGACAGAAAGCCGACAGCTTTCCTTCGTCAAATGCTGACATTAGTCAATGTACCAGCAAAGACTGACAAAACGTTCCTCAAGACAATCTTCCTTCTAAGACTCCCATCAAATGTGCAAACAACACTTGCGTCAGCAGTAGACGAGCTACGCATGGAGAAACTAGCGAATCATTGAGGCAAAGGCACGAAACAACCCGTTGATAGCACAAATCTGCGAATCGTCTACGAGCAGCGTCAACGCGTGCAATTTTGTTCCGATGTCACTAAAGCCAGCAATGCCAGCGTCGGCACCACAGAGCAAAATAACTCAGCTAACTGACGTTCTCAAACAACTCCAATTGAGCATCACGAGCCTAGCCGCGAAGCACGAAATGCTAGAGTAATCAGTTTGACGTGGAGGCGAAGGCCGAGGCAGCGAGCGCACCGATCACTCAAAATCGCCGCAACGAAGCCGTTCAAAGCCCCGTGATAATTCTAAATTCGATACGTGTTGGTATCACTATAAATTTGACTCGAGGGGAACAAAGTGCAATATACCGTGCACTTGGACTTCGGAAACGCCAAACCTGAGTCTTAACTGTGGCCGGTGGCAGAGACTTGGGGAAACTCCAAGAAAAAATTACGGCGATGAAGGTCCATTGTACAAAGACGCGCATTCAATTTTTAGTCGGCACAGGAGCTCCACTCAGTTGCTTCCCAGCGACTGCAGGCAACAGAACCCAGGGCGTAGAAGCGATGCTAACAGCTGCGAACGGCAGCAACATCACCACTCACGGCCGCAAAACTCTAATCATTGAGTTAGGACTCTGTAGAGATTTTCAATGGAATTTTGTCATAGCTGATGTAACCATGCCAATTCTAGACATGATGTTTTGAGCCACTATGGCCTCACCATCAATTTAAAAAACATGGTATTCCTTAATCTGATGACCAGCTTCACTACGAACGCCACGCAAGCCCGGCTCGATGCTGCGATACGAATAGTCGGCACCGGCGACCAAATACCGGACAGGTGCAGGGCGCTACTAAAAAAATACTCAGGTATAACCGAACCGGAAACGTTAAAACATTGCCCGCCTCACAGCACGGTCCACTACATACCAACAAAAGAGCCACCGCTATTCAACATGCCCAGACGACTAGCCCCGGATAAACTCGCCAAATCTAAAAAAACGTTCGAGGAGTTACTTCGGCTGAGGATCGTCCGCATTTCAGGAAGCCTGTGGGCCGCTCCGCTCCACCTAGTGCCGAAAGGAGAGGGATGGAGGGCCTAGTATGCCATACCCGTCATCGAAGCGTACATACCAAAAACCGCTATCACAACACCATTTGGGTTATTTGAGTATACTCGATTACCATTTGGCCTTAATGGGGTGCCCCAAACCTTCCAAAGATTCATGCACGAAGTGCTCAGAGGCATCGACAATGCATACGCGTACGTAGATGATGTGTTAATAACAAGCGAAACCGAAGACGACCATTACTGCCACATTGAAGCTGTGTTCAAACGCCTCCCAACGTACGGCCTATTCATCAACATGGCAAAGTGCAAATTCGTCCAGGATAATCTCGAACTCCTGGGCCATCAAATCGACAGAGAAGGCATCAAACCCGCTTCTGAGCAAATATAAACAATACTAAGTGCCGTGAAATGCATGTGCATTCACCGCTGAACCTCCCGAAAATGAACTCTCAAGAAATCTCTAAACAAACTGATGTTATCATCATTGTTCTCATGAATAATCTCTGAAAAATCACTTATTTATTTTGAAGATGTATATTAAATTTTGTGCATGTGTATAACTGTTTGGGTAATTATTCGCAGAATAAATATTTGTTGCTCTGCCATTATGTGTGAGATCATCATATAGCTATGTATTAGCTTGATGTATTGTGTTGTAGCGTACACAGATATGCAAACACTGAGATCAAGCGAGGTGATTGTTTAATAGATTGATTGATGTCGATTGACCTGAGCATGTCATGTGTATAGTATTTTTAGGATCATTGTAGTGTCAATTGGGGACTTCTACACACGCACTCTCCTCAGTCTCCTGCGTGTTCAATAGCTGAAATCCTGAGGAGGCATGACTCATCAATCAAAAAGCTCAGGGCTTTCTGGACTTTGAACATCATGTGTGCAGGCTTTTAGTTGTACATGAAATACTCATGTTAGAAAGCTGAGCCTGCTGTTCAAGGTGTTCAGTTCCTCCTTAGTGGGTCGAATATGGTCCCCTCTACTGTACGCTGAAGGGCAAAGGGCGGAACACTATGGAACAACCAAACTGACTCAACCTCAACTAACTTAGGGGGACGAATTTCTATCCCGCAGCACCTGCATGGACTTTGGCTCTTGAGTATGTGTTTCAAACCCTTGAGGCTGCTGTAAGTGTTGAGAATTGTAAGTGCATCTGTTTGTGGGTTAGAAGCAGGTTACCCAGAGTACACACGGGCAGTTTCCTTGCGGGTTAGAAAAACAATCTATTATATTAAGGTAGGTTAGCTTGATAATGTTGTTTATTACGTTTCACCTTCATTTTGAATATTATTACCAAAAACTCCTTAGCGTTCGTCACCTACCATTATTTTGCAAATTAAAAAATACCGTTAAGTACAACCAACCCTGTTACAAGATCCTGAAATTTTGAATTGATTTCTTCTGACCTGGGTGTTGTGTTGTATTTCTATAGAGTTTGCTTAAAGTCTTATCTGGAGGGAGGTTGGGCACAAGAAGGTGTGGTTTTGATATTGAGTGATCGGTTGGCTAGTAGCATTACCAAGTGGTAGGAGGTGTACTCAAGATTGATGTGGGTGAAAGTTCGGTTAGGCGTAGAAAGATTCGTATTTGTGAGTGTTTACGGACCTGGCACCTACAGGAGTGAAGAGGAGAGGGAGTAATTCTGAACTGACC
Organism: Gammarus roeselii; assembly: GCA_016164225.1. Lineage (NCBI taxonomy): Eukaryota > Metazoa > Arthropoda > Malacostraca > Amphipoda > Gammaridae > Gammarus > Gammarus roeselii. The sequence goes on along the minus strand of SDVV010025509.1, from coordinate 2,878 downwards.
TGAGTGAGTGTATTGAGAGTTTTGGAGGTGATTTCAATGTAGTTTTACTGGGTGACCTTAATGCAAGAGTTGGAGAAGTAGTGGTGCAGAATGTGAAAAGAAGGTATGACATTCCAATTAGAAATGACAGGGGAGAAAACCTGATAGGTCTGTGTATGGAGCAGGAGTTCGTGGTTAGAAACAGTTTGTTCAAGAAGCAAGATAATTACAAGTACACATGCGTAAGGATGGCCCATGGTGCAATGGTGGAGAGAGCACTGAGAGATTTTGTGCTGATATTGAGGAGAGTGGTGTGGAGGCTGTTGGATGTGCAAGTGTTGAGAGGGGAGTGTGGAGGAGTGTCTGACCATCTGCTGGTGGAAGGTAGATTAGGAGTGGAGCAGAAATGGAAGGGCAGCAAACAAGTGAGAGGAGGAAGAGATGTAGGGAAAGTGAGTGGACTGAATGTGAGAAGTAGAGCTGAGGAGTTCCAGCTGGCGTTGAGGGAAAAATATAACAATGGGAGAGGACAGGACCTGAGAGATATAGAGGATGAATGGGAGGCGTTAAGGGATGCGTTGCTGAGATGTGCAAATAAGGTGTGTGTTGCACACCGTGTGGGCGGGTGCAGAAGAAAAGGTTGTGAGTGGTGAAAGGAGGAAGTCAAACTGGCGATGGCACGGTAAAGAGGAGCGTTTGAGGAGTGGTTGCAGGTGAAGTTGGTGTTGGCTTATGAAAGCTACAAAGAGAAGAGAAGCAAAGGGAAGCAGGCGGTGAGGAAAGCCAAAAGGAACGCTGATGCCTGGTGGGGCAGACAGTTGTGCCAGAATTTTGAGAACAAAAAGATGTTCTGGAAAGAGATGAAGAGGGTGAGAAAGGGAGAGACTGGAAAGGAGGAAATGGTGAAAGATGAAAATGGCCAGTTGTTGTTGGAAAGTGGTGATATACGGAAAAGGTGGGCCAAGTGCTTTGATGAGTTGTTAAATGTTGAAGATGTCAGAGAGGCTGACATTGTTGCTGTGGGTGGTGGTGCTCAAATGCCAGTTTTGAGAGAAAGACTTGTGGCGGACATTACCAGGAAAAAGGTGCAGGAAGCGGTGCACGTGATGAAAGCACGGAAAGCCCCTGGTTTGGATGGCGTTGCAACCAAGTGCCTGAAGAAGGAAGGAGTAATAATTGTCAAATGGTTGGTGAGGTTACTGAACTTGGGTTTTGTGGCAGGCATGGTACCAATTGAGTGAGGCAGTGCCTGCATTGTGCTGCTATCTAAGGGCAAAAAAGATGAAAATGAATGATGAAACTCAAGAGGTATCAGTCTGTTATGTGTGGTTGGGAAGTTGTACGGGAGAGTGCTGATCAAGAGGATTAGAGACTGTACAGGCTGCGCGATTAGAGAGGAACAGTGTGGCTTAAGGAGTGGTAGGGAGTGTACCGATCAGATTTTTGCTGTGAGACCGGTCTGTGAGAAGTACCTTGTCAAAGGAAAGGATGTGTTCTGGGCCTGCATGGACCTGGAGAAGGCATACAACAGGATTGACAGGGAAGCGCTGTGGAGGGTGTTGCGTTTGTATGGAGTGGGCGGTCATCTGTTGAAAGCGGTGCAGAGTTTCTATGCTGCGGGCGAGCATGTGTCAGAGTGGGAATTGAGGTGAGTGATTGGTTCACAGTGAAAGTGGGACTGAAACAAGGCTGTGTGATGTTGTCATGGCTGTTCAATGTCTATATGGATGGAGTGGCCAGGGAGATGAATGCAAGTGTGCTGGGTCATGACTTGGAACTGTTGGAAGCAAATGGGCGGAGTTGGCAGGTGAGCCAGTTGCTATTTGCTGATGATACGGTCCTGGTTGTGGATTCAGAGGAGAATCTATGTAGGCTAGTGTCCGAGTTTGGTAGAGTGTGTGAGAGGAGGAAGCTTTGAGTGAATGTGGGTTAGAGTAAAGTAATGACATGCTTGAGGACTGTCGATGCAAGCAATATTAGTGTCACCCTAAATGAAATGCTCTTGGAGGAAGTTCATTGTTTCAAGTATCTGGGCTCCCATGTAGTGATAACTGAACTAATGAACAGAAACAGAAGTGAAGGAGCAAGTGAAGAAGGGATGTCGAGTGTTGGATGCACTAAAGAGTGTAATGAGCTGTAGGACGTTGGGGATGGCAGCAAAGAGAGGGCTGTATGAGGGTGTTTTTGTCTTGTCTGTGCTCTACGGAGCTGAGACTTGGGGGGTGAGAGCAGAGAAGAGAAGAAGGTTGAATGTTTTTGAGATGAAATGTTTGAGGATGCGGTTTGAATCAGAACAGAGATGGTGAAGAAGTTGGAGGACTGAGTGGATTCGTGTGTTCTGAGAGGGTTTGGGAACATGGAGAGGATGGATGAAGGGAGATGGTGTTGAATGCGAATGAGAGTGGTTGCAGGCCTAGAGGTCTCTTACCTTTGCAGCCCCCTCCAGCAGGACCACACCAAGTGGGGAGCAGCAGAGCTGGGGGAGGCCAGCACAGCCATGCGTGCCAGTATGCTGTTGAGAACAGCAATGTTAACACAGGTATAGGAACCGGAATTAGTGCGCACTATTGGCTATCACATGAACCATCCGCATGAATGACAAAAACAAAAACCATCAAAAATAAACAAATAAATTCCAGAACAGCACACTGTACAACAAAGAAGCAACACATCAGGACAGGCACAAACACACACACACACACACACAAACACGCATCACAGCCAACCACTCCAGCGCCACAACAAAAAGCAGACAAATCCAAAGCCAGGACGCCAACACGCTGCAGAAGAACCCCAAACTAAACAAACTCAAACAGAGTATCACCCAAAAACTCCGCAAGCGACCTCTTGAATGCAGCCAGGGAATCTGACTCCACCACAGAACTTGGGAGGCTGTTCC
>SDVV010025508.1:0-12409 GCA_016164225.1 Gammarus roeselii | reverse complement strand
TATTAGCGACTTGTCATACAATCGTCTAGTTTTGGCGACAGACGACGCAAGGACTGCTTATTAGCGACTTGTCATACAATCGTCTAGTTTTGGCGACAGACGACGCAAGGACTGCTTATTAGCGACTTGTCATACAATCGTCTAGTTTTGGCGACAGACGACGCAAGGACTGCTTATTAGCGACTTGTCATACAATCGTCTAGTTTGGACGGCAAAAAAATGGTTACCAATGAAAAAATGATCCCCCATCGGGCTTGTCAATCTCCCATCGGGGTTTCCAATCTCCTAGCGGGTTTGTTCAACCTAGTTCCAACGGCTTACCATTTCTTAACCTCTCAATTGTACCACTATACCACTCAAACTGCATCATATATGTATCTACACATCTTAGTACCTCAGAACCAATACTCCATCCAAGATGCATAAAATATAGCTACATCATTCATCTTGGTAACACTGTACCGCCGCACCACTATACCACTCAAGGTGCATTAAGTATATACCTATGCATCTTGGTACCAATCTCCTAGTGTACCACGGGTACCACGGCACTAATGTATACCACTGCACCATTGTACCACTGCACTACTGGACGACTGTACCACCGGACAACTGCATCACTGTAACACTGTATCCATTGTACCGCGGGAGGGAAAAGTCTGTAGTCAACTCGTAACGGTGGTGAATAGTTCTTAGTCCTCACTAGAGATGGTATTCCATCAAACGTCTGAGTTCATGAAAAACACAATAAAGTTGTGAACGAAGAACAACTCAATAGGCACTATACATGTAAAATAAATGTTGGATCTATAATTCGTACCGAATTCTGATTTGACCTTCAGCTAAAATAACAAAATTTGCTACAGCCGTCAGTATAGGTGCACATGTTCTATGCATACAATCAGTGTCACAAGTAACCGTTCATCCACCATAATATAAATGAGTACAAATGTTACTGATGACAATTGTGGGTCTGGAAGGTCTTATGCTTGAGTCAACTGTTCATCTGTAATACACATTACCTCGCGTTACAATAACTGGACACAATGACTCGACTTCGCTGCACAAAAGAGTTACAACAGAAGCTGCTTATGTTGTGTGTTAAATAAAAACTACAAATTTTAGGGCTTCAAAGATGACCTCTGGCAATAAAGAGGTGTAAGAATTCTAACCTGAAAGATAACAATATGTTATTGACAAATGTTGCCAGCAGCGTGCGATTTTTTAAAATGTAACGGCTCAGAGTATTTGCAATGTGTACAGCTCTGATCAAATGCGTGTAGTTATATAAGTTTTTATATAGTACTTAAGAAGCACAACATTACCAATAATTTGTTAGTGTTGATGAAAGCCGTAACGGTGTGGTTTGCTGTCCCTTGTGTATACATATACCGGTGTATTTCTAGTCAGATACAGACTTTTTCTGTAGGAAACTCTCATTATCTTCTATGCCCTATTTATAAGGGAGTGTGTCTCCAGCGTGTCCCCTAAATGTAGTATACGTTTATTTCTTTACAACGTATGACCCCAATCGTTCACATGGTGAACTGGTTCACGTTGTAAATATTGTGTGTGAATTGGATTTAAGTTTAACACGAGCTCCGAATATAAATAATGTTCATATCAATATAAATCAGTATTTCTTTACTCTCAATGCGTATTTCATGTAGCGTAGACCACAATTTCTTTACACAGTTACCGTGCATATGAAATAAAATGAACTCCAATACTAATCAGATGACATTCTAAATCTCATAGTAAAGGACGCTTGCGAATTGCTTCTTTCCATGCCGCAAAGAGGAAAGGGGCAGCCCTTCTCTCTACCCCATGCGAACAAATTTGTTATAAATAAACCATTAAATATTCCTTGAGCTCAAATATATTTTAGGGTGCCTAGTTTGGATTGAAGGTCCTCATTAAAAAAATCCTGCAACGAACCCTGTTTATTGGCAATCAGATTGAAGTGCGTGTTCAAAATCAAGTCAAGCGGGTCATGTATACTGCCGTGATAATGATACCGGGAGAAAATTCGTAAAAGCCTGGATGTCTAACAGTGAACCGACATGAAAATTTCTCGCTATACATATCAACTAAGATATGTTGAGAGAAATATCGTAATAATTTTGTTAACAAATCAACAAATGTTTATTTTTTCTCTTGGTTAAATATGAACTCTAAACGATTGTTTTCCAATGAGCATATAATTTATAAGCCAACTCCTTCTAAAATTTCTGGTTTTATTGTGACCATTGATCAGTAACATCATTTACATCTTTTCTCATTGCGAGGCTGACATTTTGTTCCTTTTTGCTTCACAGTTTCTGGCTTTACGAAATCGTCGAAAACGTGTCGAAGTTTTGACGTCACACGTCAGTTGCCATTAGACGCCACGTGTCATTTTGAAAACAGACATTGTCGTTCATTGAAACCGATTCACACGGGATACAGTTGGTGCCTGCTAGTGAAACGTTTCCCACGTGGCGGCCTCCGAATGACTGCTTTTAGAATAGTTATTTGGAAGCTGGCGGTGTCAAAGATTTTCTCTTTCCGGCGCCAACTATCACCCGAGTAAATAGGTTCTTAAACTAAGCAGGGCATAATTATAATTCTACATTAAAAAAATAAGAGTTTAAAGTGTATATATTTGTAAATCTCAGGACATGTTGCAACTCACAACAAATACAATACAAAAACAACCCATTGATTCGTTTTCTCAAAATTTATCTGAACGCATTCCTCTATATACCTTTTTATGTAAATGAAATGAATAGTCTTCTTGTTTGGAACCGGTTGTCATAGCACGGCAGAACGACTTATGGCAACTAGCCGTTCCAAAGCTGGTGCGACGCTCGACTGCGGTATCGTAATTAAGGGCAAATCTTCATTAGACATTGCCGTAATATGACCTGCGACGTAGAAATAATAATTTTTCACGCGATATATGATAATTTTATAGTTCAAAAGATCTGTTTAAATCCGATTTGTATGTTCTATACTATATAGACCTTTCACAAAAAAATAATCTGCGGAAAATAAGTGGCAACTAATAAAATGTTCTCATTGTATAGGAAAGATGAAACATAAATATACTCATTACCAAAATTGAGAAAGTACTATACATAAAATGTTATGACGAACAACTTTTCATTAGGTTGTTTAAAAATACGAGATTGCCGAAAAGACAAATTCTCATATGGATGGATGTCTCCCATTTATAAGCGCGCCGTTGTTGTTGTCTGCCGCTCTCCGCCCTCAGTTCTTGTCACGTAATGCAAGAGCAATCTCCTAACTTATCATGTAATGCAAGAGCAATCTCCTTACTTATCATGTAATGCAAGAGCAATCTCCTAACTTATCATGTAATGCAAGAGCAATCTCCTTACTTATCATGTAATGCAAGAGCAATCTCCTAACTTATCATGTAATGCAAGAGCAATCTCCTTACTTATCGTGTAATGCAAGAGCAATCTCCTTACTTATCATGTAATGCAAGAGCAATCTCCTTACTTATCATGTAATGCAAGAGCAATCTCCTAACTTATCATGTAAGGCAAGAGCAATCTCCTAACTTATCATGTAATGCAAGAGCAATCTCCTAACTTATCATGCAATGCAAGAGCAATCTCCTAACTTATCATGTAATGCAAGAGCAATCTCCTAACTTATCATGTAATGCAAGAGCAATCTCCTAACTTATCATGTAATGCATGAGCAATCTACTCATGTAATGCAAGAGCAATCTACTAACGATTAAATCTTTATTTACATGGAAATATTTTTGACCTCTAAATTTCCATATTAATAGGGTGGAGACCAAATTAAGACTCTTGCGGGTGTGCTTGAAAAGAATGAGAGAGGCAATGTAAGATGCTATTTTTACCTGATCATTTTAGGTCTTTTTTCTGTGTTTGAAGGTGAAATAAACAATCCTGGAACCATTAGTGACACTTTCTGTTTGCATTCCTATAGTAGGTATGACGTACCGGGGATACCGACGATTCAATTCTGATATTTGTGTTATGGTATCTTGATGACTTAGATTAAATTAGATTGTGGCTACCACTTCTGGCACGCAATTTTCATATATAAGCACTTTTATTCGGTAGATTTTTTATCATGATGCTGTAAACGAAAGGTTATTTGATTAGTCTTGTTAGTCCCATGCGTTGTATTATGGGTGAGGAGTAGGAGAGATACGTGCTCACTAGGCTTAAAACTGCAACAACTCTCTTGGATGGCCCGAGGCTGCTGTACAGTTGTTGCCTCCACTTTTATTGGTTCCCACTAGCTTTCTACTTTAATTACAATCATTTTGATTACGGACCCCTTATTTCATTATCCTTAACTCAAATTGCAATTATTATAGGGTTGAACATTCGGCGAGTATATTGAAGAGACACAATCCATAGATATTGCATTGGTAATGTCTCTATCCAATCAGTAGTGTTAGTAAGTAGATACTTTTATCATTCAAATAAACCTAATAACAGCATCGTTCTACTGAGTAAAATAATCGGCCTCGATCCAGTCGAAGAACAAAAACATGATGTGCTTTGAACAGAGTCGTTTTGAAGCTAAATATGTAAGACGAAGATAAATGTTCTGGAATTTAAAAAATTCGTGTTTTTGTACATATTCATGTAACACTTTGATCGTATTTTCACCGAGTTTGTCGCTAAATACAAAAATAGTTGACAATAGCATGCCATATATGTACCGTCATAGCAATAAATGAACAATTTCCGTGTTCTGATTCCAGCTTCCCTGCAATCGATTGTATGGATTTCATGACTCTTCTTGTACGTAGTTCCAAGATTCATACAACGAGATTGTATGGATTCCTTGCTTTACTGCCCTATGGATGTTTCCTCGTGCACGTAAGAGGAAACGATTTATGTACATGAATGCATAAATACCTACAATCGTATTGCAAGGATGTCGGAATCTAAATCCCAAAACGTACATATTTATTGCACTGGTTGTACATATCTGAATGTTCACCCTACATTGTACAGTGTTTTTAATTACGACCATTTTAGAACGAGAAGAAAAAAGCTTTTCCTGTAATATTGAGAATGGTATTGGGATCAAGTCTGATACGAGCAAATTAATGAGTCAGCGTTTTTGTCTATTTTAATCGCGTTGTTGATATATTCAAACATCACGACAACTTTACCTCAATAACTCGGCATTGCGACGGTTCACTGTCTCGGCAGAGCGACAGTGCACTGCCTTGGATAACAACAGCTCACTGCCTCATTAAAGCCACAGCACACAATCCCGGCAAAGCGACAGCACACTGTCACGGAATAATATCGACAGCGCACTATCCTGGGAAGCGACAGCACTAACACAGCAAGCAACTACTAAGTTTAAATACTGTGTGGCTTCACGGATACATTGCGTCACGACAGATGATGGATGCTGTAAAACTGCACCCAGCCCTGAGAAGCAATGAGGGAGGATCAGCATGTATGTGAGGGTCCGGTGTACCCTAGCTTCGAAGTTTTACAACTGCTTGCATATCTTCCACCTACGATTTTCTTTCCTGTTAATACTTGCCGACGGGCGAGCAGCAGAGTAATACATTTTTTCCCTTTAGGAAGATGTGTTTATGCCATTTCTAACGTTAGCTGGTAGATTGTTGAAAACTATTTGACCTGAGACTGCAAACGCCTTTGCCCGGTCTGTGTTCTTCTTACCTGCGCCAAAGTCATTTCCGTGGGAAACCCAGCACTTTTCATAATTGAAATTAGATACATTTTCAGTTTTGAGATACATTTCCTTTATTGAAATGAGATACATTTCCATTGTTGAAATGAGATACATTTTCAGTTCTGGTATCATTTCTTATAATGAAACGTTCCTCTGGTTTCGTTGAGCATAAATAAAAACAAGGTGCAGGAGCAGAACTATGTGATATCATAGACACTTTTACGTGGTCATACGAATTCTAGGTGACATCCTACTATCGAACAGACAGGTGCTGCGACCCGAGGTGATTTGCCGATGGTTACCTTGGGGTAAGTGGCGTTACTCCAGTAACCCGATCGCTGCCTAAATCGTGTCACCGAAGTGTATTCGGGTAACTCCAGTAACCCAGAAACTCTTCTGAAACAGTCAGGTAACCCGAGTAACACTGCCCGTAATACTGTTAAGTGTAGGGACTCTGGCTGCATCGGAGGCGACTGACAGAAGGGCAACAGCTGTTCTCTGTACGTCATCATTTTGCATTCACCAGACTTTTCTTCAACAGGCTAGCGTGTGGTCATTTGTGACTGGGAATTCAGTTGTGGCATATTTAGCGTTGGAAATTAACGTTTCTATACTCGTGCTTTATAAATATCATAGTTTATATAATCTAGGTTCTTTTCGAGATCCACTTTATCGCAGACATGCCAATGACTTTTGGGGGTTTTACAGTGTTATCCTATTTCGTGTCGCCGCGGTTTAATTCAGACTGTTTTAAGAGTACTTCGGGCAGGAAACTCCACTTACCCCTAATTGTCATTGAAAAACCGCTTCTGGTGACTGTCTACCTTAAATTAAATGTGCAGACAACCAGTGACTTGTTCAGCTGCAATTACACACAGAGATGGATGTAATTACAGTGCTTCTGGGAGAATAGCGTCAGTTTTTAACATCATAGATGATTGAACAATATTTTCGGGACAAATTTACATCTTGGTACTTAAGCAAGAATAGTATACAATTTTATCGGCGCACTTGTGGTCTTCTTGGTAATTGTAAATTGAGTGCTTAGCGAACGCATGCGAGTGTACGTCTAAAGTTTGCACCAGTTCTTCTGTTATCCGTTACTGATATATTCTGTCACTGATGGGTCTCTTTTGTAACTGGTACGGAACGCGTACAGCCACGTGGCAACGAAAAAAAATTCCGTTGACGAGTTGGCCGACGGACCTTGTTATGTAACAGGCTGCTTCAGTTTTCCACCAGAAGCCCTCTAGTAAGATGTAATGGCTTCATTGTACATAATTGTCAAACGGTTGTTGTCGTATCAATCCAAAGTGGTCAATACACCAGAAACCGCCCTACGGGGGAGTCTGCATCAACTTTGCGTTGGGACCCCGGTGGAACATGGAAGCAAATAATAAAAAAAATGAATACACCAAAAGTCATGTTTAGAAAGTTTGCTTTGGTCTTGCTGCTTATAATATCTTGTATCATGCGCTATCCAACGCTTGACAATTCTGTAACATTCACGCGATCATCAATAATCAGAAAAGTATTAGCCGTAATTTCTTGTATAATACCAGCAGATATAATTTCAATCTTCGCTTAGCCTGATCGATTCACTCCTTGCTAAATCTAATCGGGAATTTTTCTTCGGAACTGTCTGCTTGAAGTAGGTAAGTGATAATGTGATCTACACCTTATTCGGTACGATTTACGCAAAATAAATTGTAATTTGGATTTGTCCCATGTGTGTCTAGTTGTTTTCGATTGCGGCCAGCTGTCGAAGCATGATTGATTTTATTAGCAGCTCCGGCTGGTATGCAACAGCTACTGAGTTTTTCATATTTCTTTGAACTCGTGGGCGCCATCTTCTCTTCCCATGACTCTCATGGTACATGCTTGCGGGGGAACACCCCCAACTACCAATGCTTCGCTCAGCGACAGTTATGTGAATGGGTAATCACGTATCTACATTTCATTCTAGACTATGTGCTCAACTGTTATTGAGTTGGAGGGCTGAGTACCTCTGCCCACGATGTTCAAAGTCCTGAAAGCCTTCAGCTTGACACCCTCGGAAATTCAGTAAACCCAATGGACACGCACGAGATAACGTGTTCATTTGCTGGAATCCTGAGGAGGCGTGACACGTCGTTTAAAAAGCTCAAGGATTCCAGGACTTTGAACATCGTTTGCGGAGGGTATAAGGTGTTCTCACTGATCAAGTCTGTCTGTAGTCTGAGTAAGGTGTTAATGATCATGGACCGAGTTCAAAATTCACAATGGTTAGGTCAGTCGGCGATCTGAGTAGAGTGAAGGGAATCTTGGACCTGGACACTGTACTGTCTGGGGTCAGAGTATGATGTTGGCAATCAAAGATTGTTCAACTTTTTCCACCAATTCCCAGATGATACATTCCTTTGCATGTTCATTTGATGCTGTCAATCTTTACTTGGGAACAGCTCCTGAATGTGTAATTATTCCTGTTCGAACTATCCGAATGATATTGTTCGTGTACGTTTACGTTCATTATTTGATGGTTTTGTACCTTCAAAACTTAGTTTAGACTGGTTGTTTTGTTGGTCGTGAATTTGTCTTCACTTGTCCCATAAGGTCTGAGGCACCGGTCGTCACAATGCGTGAAGTTTGTTGAATCTTGTTGTAATGTTACCTGTATTGAAACGAGCTCACTTTTGTGAACAAGAATGATCGGGTTACCAACTGCTCCACAATCGATCACCACTGTTCGCGAGAGGACGTGGTGGGGTGAAGGTTACCAGACCCTTTCGGCGATCTACGACTGAAATAAGAGGAAATGCCAGTAGCACAGTCACCCATGTACCTTCTTATTCCGCTAATAATCTGTTATTTGGTGTAACAAGTCCATATGCTTACTCAAGAATTTTCCGTTTGCGTTTTATGCCTTCACATGAAATATTGATATTTGTTGCAATCCAACTGCTTGGTTCGAAATTATTAACCCACCCGTAATGTGATTCCTTACCCAAGCCCGACCTCCGTATCGTCCGTTCTTTCGAGAATAACTCCGTCTCACGATGCGCGTGCTGGGCAAACTGAATAGAGATTTATCTTCTGAGTGTATTATCACGAAAATTATCTTGATAAATCGGACAAAATAGTGGAATGAACTTATCCATGCACTGTTTTATACTTAGTCAAGTTTGGGAAACTAAGTATTGTCTGATTATGGTCCAGGTTCACTAGGTCCATAAGTTTGTCTTAAGCGCAAGAGGTTCTTCAAGGTATTGTGGTGCTACTAAAGATACCTCAAATCTAGACCACATAAAATTGAGTGTTTAATGTAATTGAAAGGGGGGTTGTTTCTGGTTGTACATTGACCTAAGCTAGTTTGATGGAACATGTCTGAATATACTGTTTTGTGCGTAATCAACACTCAACTCTATGAACAACTGATCAGATCATTATCAACTGAAGGAAAAGAATGTTCGAAAATCGACCAAGAGGTGAGCTATGATGGTTCTGCTGCCAGAGTATTCGATTGAGGTGTGTTGAAACTATAAATTAGAGATGCGCTGACAAGATGGTTTGGACTTGTCCGATATGGAGCTACCTTGGATGCATGTTACGATAATTGTTCATTAACCACGTGAGATTCATGTTCCCGAGTTGTCGAAAATAGCCGCCATGTAAATTTACTCCATTCCGGCTATGAATGAATACACGAGGTCTTTCATTCATTCAGGATGCTGGTGCTGCAGATAGCGCTGTCTTGGTGTACGCCATTGAATGCTTCATTTATTCTTGCCTACCAGAAAGAGTGATGATAATGACTCGACGCGTTCATGCAGACTAGGAGAAGTAGAAGAAGTTTACACTCTTGAGTCTGCCTGCCGAGAGTTGCGTGCCGTACTGGGAGCTCTCAGAAGCTTTGGTCGGCGCTTTGGTGGATATTGACGTACTAATTAACTCTGAAGAAGTAGAGTGCTTGTACTCGTATGCTACGAAATCTATTATTGTCGAGTGATTGTTGTCAAACATAGCCTTGAATAATTTCGCGGGTGGAGTGTTGATCGGTACGCGACAGACTGGTTAATTGCTTACTTCCTATAGGTCTGTTCGCGATCATTTCCAACGCTACCTGATAATCCGCTCAACGTTTACTCTGCCGTGACTTCTCGGCGAGTATACTTACTGTAATAAGCTTTAATGTTACAATTGTTCAAGAATTTTCTTCAAATATTATTCGATCGACCTACTATTCATATTAGACATAGGTAGATATTAATATTATTTGGCATACTTTGTGATGGTTTTCCGAACTGCTCTGAACGTGAACAGATCAAGGTATACACAGCAGACAATTATGAGGGTGTGACATCCGGCGACCATAAATAGTTGTATTCAGCGTTAGTTGTGTTGCAACAGTAGTCGTTCAATTTTCGGTTATTGTTAGAAGATAAACTGTCCTTGTAAATTAGTTGAACACTTGACCTATTCTGAAGTGTTGTTGCCTTCATTCCTTGTTCCTCGCATTAAGGTACTAAATTTTGTTTTGGTTCAGCTATAATGCGACCATATCCATTAGTTTTTCGTCACTTGCATTAAGCTTCCAAATTGTTCGAGTTTCCTTCAAATATTATTTGATCGACCTACTCGGTGAAATGGTTCAATTCGTCCCTTCAACCTATCTACAGGAGCCTGTTCTAATTGACTTGTATTTTGGCTACCTACTCATTTGAGGTAACGTTAACTAAATGCAATAAACATTCCATTTGAAAGATTTTCGAGCCTGCCTAAGAGACATTACCTCGCCATAAGTAGTTCATATTTATTATGCACTTCAACTTTGATTGTTCATTGGTCGTGACATGTTGCGAAAATTCTTGTACTTGCGTCCAACTTTACCTATTAGATCTACCCTACCGTTCATGACCGGTCCCCTCTACTCTTCTACGCGTCGTGATGGCCTCTATATTATTGCTAAATCTGATTTGATTGACTTGGCTTATCCTACATATTCGGAATTTGTATTTTAACGCTCCCGTGCCAAATGATGACTTGAGAATCCACTTCATTGTACAGGCTGGTCCTTAGCTTGTGTTGGGACCTTGAACCGCACGTTTGCTTGCATTGTTAGTTACTTTACATTCAACATAACTTAAATTTGGCAATGCCGGTCAAGATGCCTTCAAAAGTGAGCTCCCTGGCCCCTGAGGAGAACAAGGGGGCCGATAGGGAATAAATAAAAACTCCATTTAGGAGGGACCAGCATTCCCTCCAGAGTGACTAAGACTAAGGTTGCAACGGCCAAAAACGTCAGCCTCTCCCAGATGACCAGCGCCACCTCAGCAGGAGACAACCGTAGAGACAACCGCATCGACAAGTTAACCAGGAACGTTCAGGAAATCGGAAATCTACCAAGCCAATCGACCGGAGTCTCTGAGCAGGAAGCAAAGTTTTCGCCGCTAAACCTGGCACAATTGACGCCCGTCTAACGAAACTAGAGGGTCATGCTGAGGCTATTCTCCATGTCCACGAAAGAGTAAAGAACCAACTAAGAGAAGAACCCGTAACTTACGCAAGTACCTCTACGTCCAACAACCACTCCAACTCCAACCGAGCTCCACGGGCAACTAGGAGGAAGCAATAAACTCCATTCAATGAACACTTGTTCAACTAAAGCTATACCTTTCCCGAACACCTGAAGATCACGTTCGGCGCCAACGACCGACTGAGCATCGCCACCAGCAGCGACGGAGGCTTTGCCATCGAAGTAGACAAAACTTCAAAGTGACACAATTCTCTCTGTAACCCGACTCAGTCAGAAGCCATGCAAAATAATGCCACATAAGACTCTCTAAAATTAAGGTTTGATCTACGTTGGAGATATCCCGAAGGAGGAAATCGAGGAGTAAATCATTGGACCCGTTCGATACGAAGACAGCGTTGTCGAAGCAAAGGTCACACCGGGGATCACACAAATGAGACTACCACAGCCCTAGTACTAAAACTCGGCTGCCCTACTCCATCAAAATATCTAGACATTCTCTTATGCGCCACCAAAACCAAGGTTGCACCTTCTGAGAGACGTCCGATGCGATGTTATAAATGCCAGAAATACGGACACACGAGAGAAGAAATTGAAATGGTATGAAAAGATGCTCAAACTGCTCCCAGGACGACCACGGCAAACTGGAAGATCCCCAGTCGTGCCAGTCCGAAGAACAGCACTGCTTTTATTGCAAAGAAGACGGACACTCCACCGGACAGACTGCCCGGAGAGGGGGAGAGAGAGCGATCCTCCAATACCAGATGAATCACGGGGTCGGACTACGGAAGGCTGTAGTCTCGATGCATTCTTCCCAGAATGACCCTACCCGGGAGAGGGGACCGGTACCATCTCGTGGAATTTTTGTCTTAACGCTCCCGTGCCACATAATAACTGAGAACCCCCGCTATAGCACAGATTGGTCCCTAGTTTGTGCTGGGACCTTAAACCGCACGTTTGCTTTGACTAAACATTTGAGGTCGTGTAAAGTTGAAATTAAAATCGCTATAGCCAGCTAATAGGTCAGCAAGAGTGAGCTCCCTAGGCCCCTGGCGCAAACCAGGGGGCCGATGGGGAGTCGGAAGAAACTCCATTTGGGAGGGACCAGCATCCCCTCCAGAACATCAAATACCAAGATTCCATCTGCCAAGAACACCAGCCTCGCCAAGATGACCAGCACCACCT
>SDVV010025507.1:0-12410 GCA_016164225.1 Gammarus roeselii | reverse complement strand
TATACATATCTGCCAGGTTGATTATAACAGAGCCCGACGAATCCCGGAGGGTAACCCAAGTCTCCCGGGTCTTCCAGAGCTCCCCGGGTCACTCGAGATCCCTCGCCTCAGCTCATCTCGACTTGTCTCGAATCATTTCGGCCAGTCTCAGCTTGTCGCAACCAACTCGACTCACCTCAACATGTTTCGACTGATCTTGACGCCTCTCGACCAGCCTCGACGCTGCTCTCCCCTTCTGCGCTAGTGATCATGTGGGTGAGAGTGGGGTGGCAGACGCGTCTCGGGTCCCAAAACAGCCTGACAAATCCCGGAGGGTAACCCAAATCTCCCGGGCGCCCCAAGCTCCCCGGATCCCCTTGTATCAGCTCATCTCGGCTTGTCTCTAATCATTTCGGCCTGTCTCGGCTCGTCGCGACCAACTCGACTCGCATCAACATGTTTCGATTAATCTCGACACGCCTCGACCAGCCTCGACGCGCCCTTGCCCTCTGTGCCAGTGATCCGCGGACTGTAATTTCTAATTGTTCTGCTCAAGCATTTTACATGTATAAATTTTTCTCTGTATGGGTTTTACAGCGTTGGGAGAGGGACGTAGGGGTCCCAGGGATCAGAGGGGCCTCAAGCGGGTCCCATTGTTTCTCAGGAGGGCCCAAAGGGTCTCAAAGGTGTCCCAAAGGGCCCCGGAAGGGTCCAAATGGGTCCCCCCAATCCTCCTGCCCTTCCAAGTCCCCCGGGTTTCCGAAACCCTCAAGTCCCTCGAGTCCCGCGGGTCCCCCGAGTACTCCCCATTCCGGGTCACCTGGTCTCAACCAGCCTCGGTTCGTCTCGACTCGTCGCCTCAACCTGCCTCGACTCGCCTCGACCTGCCTCAACTCACTTCGTCCTTTCCACTCACAGCGCCTTTCAAGACTTTCACTTTCTAAGATCAACATCAACATTAATCACCATTTAGCTATCAAAACGCCTAGCTGTGCTCGGACATTTATTAGGCCCCGGGAGAGCGCAAATTCTCCCACCGTAGGTTGGACTAGACTAACTAACACACCGCATAGTCCACCTAGGGCCCCTGCAAGCGTCTAATGATCCATAATTATATAACTAATCCGAAATAGATCACCATGAAAAAAGGGCACAGATAAATAATAGAGCAAACGAAATAAGAAATACTAAAATACTAAAATAAAATGTTAATTATCTATAAAATGAATAATCATCCATCCATCCCAACGATTGTTGAATTTGATTTGATTTGATCCTCAGTTCCACCAAAGCCTCAATGCGAGTCATAATAGGCTCCGTCGTAGGGCTCGAGGATCATAGATTCCAGTAGGCTCGCACGCCTCAGTGTGGGGAAAAAATAAGACGACGCCTATAAAGTTAGAATAAATTTAAAATTTTAGCATGGTCATACGCACGCTGATGCGCAAAAAAAACGCTTATACGAAACGCACCTCCGTTTCCAACCATTTAGAACTTCGAGACTATGCTATCTGTACGTTTGTGCGTACAGGTAGCATCGTCGAGACCAGTACAAGGTTTACGGCTCCAGGGACAAATTCAGCTCCGACAGCAATGCAACACGACCAATTAGGTCGATTATAGTAAACTTCATTTATTCAGGTATGACTCAGGCGAAACGGATTCTCGCTCCAATAATTTAAAACTTCAAGAGTAATATGCACACACGATAGTGCGCACAGGAATCATCGTTGAGACTGGTACAAGGTTTACGGCTACACGGACAAAGTCAGCTCCGACAGCAACGCAACACAATGTTTACAGCTACGGGGTCTAGTTAAGTAGAGGTTTAATTTAGTTATTCATGTAAGATAAAGACTCAGACGAAACGAATCCCCGCCTCCAACTACTTAGAACTCCAAGAGTTATGCACGCACGCCAGTGCGCACAGATAGTATCGTCGAAATTGGTACCAGGTCAATCGCTTCACGGATTAGATCAACTCAAACCCCAACGCGTCACAAGGTTTATAGCTACGCAGTCCAGGTCAACCCCAGAAACTACGTATGGTCCGTGCAAGCGCGAGCGAGCACAAACTGAAGAAAAAACACCCATTTGCAAAATCACATACAGAAACTCCCGCACAAATTCACTACCATTATATATTATCCATGACAAAATTGTGGATCGTGAAGAAAGTAGGGGCAGGTTCGTCACAGGCAGAAAAACTGCTCGGATTGTTGATTTCGCACTCATTGTTTAATGGGATAGGATAGGATGGAGAGGAGGGGGCAACAAATCCCGGAGGGCAATTCAAGTCTTCCGAGTTTTCCCGAGCTCCCCGGGTCCCTCGAGCCCCCTCGTCTCAGCTCATCTCGGCTTGTCTCGAATCATTTCAGCCAGACTCGGCTCGTCGCGACCAACTCGACTCGCCTCAACATGTTTGTATCAAGGATATATAAAATGAAAAATCATCCATCCACCCCAACGATTGTTGAAGAGCACCTTCACGTGTCTGTTGCTTCAAGCATACCACCCTCATACGGTGAATCGGAATAAATTAACTTAATTTAATCCAAAATTGAGGGCGGTAATAACTTTGTTAAAGTGGGTGTGTTCCATTCAAGATCGGTCCTTGTTTAGGTAAAACTTATCAACACTTTGGAACTTCCAGCTTTCAGAATTGTAAGAACAATAATGTAGTAGTGTGCATGAATGTCTTCTACCTGTTGTATGTTGCTTGTGTAGCACGCCCTCTGTATCCATTATCTCATTGGGTAACTGCCCATTGTAGATTCACAAGGTCTACCACCTTGCATGGCAAGTCAGGCAGGAGTGAACGGAATGACATCTTTTTTTTAGGCATGATGACAATCTATTTTACATACTTTCCTCAACTAAGGACGACCCGGGGTAAGTATGTATTACAGCACCACGTGGGCACGTCGAGCCTGCATTATAAGGCATAAGTGACTTGCCTCTTCGTCTTTATTGTTGTTAGCGGTTGATCTCATGGGTGAAGTTACCTTAGAGATTTAATTAAGACCACAGAATAATTGAACGGAAAGAACCGGGTCAGGTGAACTGTTCAAATAACTACTGATATCGTAATTGCTAATGATTAGAATAGAGTTATCTTGTTCAAGCTATATTCTTTGAGCAAGGTTTGAATACCCACAAAACGGCTTTTTCTAATAAAGATTTTTCGTCGTTATAATTTTTTTCTTCAAGGGTGTAACAGATTCAATAAACATATGCCCAGTGGACCAAGCATTCATAGCTATGTGAATGGGGTTACCCATCACATTTGGTACAGTACCGGAAGGAGATTTGTTTATGGACGGTCTATAACGGAGAACAAAACGATGCTTTTCCCACTAGGGATTTGATTTTTTTTTGTTACGGTATTAGCGTAGCGGTGGTGTTAGAATACCGCCACCGTAACCTTAGCGTGTCGTAGGAGGCGACTAAAATGAGAGCCCTGTAGCCGGGGCTTAGAATACTGCTACCGCAACCCCTGCGGGTCGTAGGAGGCGACTAATAAGGGGCGGGGCGAGGGGGCTAGGAATACCCTACTCAGTAAAATGTCCCCCTATAAAACGGCAAGACGAGCGGGGGAAAGAGTGGCTCACTCCTCTCCGAACCCTATTGTTAGGGTCGCTGAATGTGCGTGGTTGTAGTACGAATGAAACAAAGAGGCGAGAGATTGGTGATATGTTTGTGAGGAGGGAGTTAGATGTGTTGGCGCTGAGTGAGACTAAGTTGAAGAGTTAGGGAAAATGTGAGTTTGGAGTGGTAAGTGGAAAAAAGTTAGGCGTGGATGCAGGTTCGGCACGAGAAGGTGTGGTGTTGCTATTGAGTGATCGACTGGCTAGTAACGTTACCGAGTGGAAAGAGGTGTCCTCAAGATTGATGAGGGTGAAAGTAAAGTTTGGCGTAGAAAAATGGGTATTTGCGAGTGCGTACGGATCTGGTAGCGAGAGGAGTGGGGAGGAGAGGGAGCAATTTTGAACTGACCTGAGCGAGTGTATTGAGAATTTTGGAAGTCAATTCAATGTGGTTTTACTGGGCGACCTTAATGCGAGAGTGGGAGATACAGTAGTGGATAATGTGATAGGGAGGTATGGCGTTCCTGGTAGGAATGACGGCGGAGAAAATCTTATAGGTTTATGCATGGGGCAGGAGCTGGTAGTCGGAAACGGCTTGTTCAAGAAGCGAGGCATCCACAAGTACTCATGTGTAAGGATGGCCCATGGTAAAGTAGTGGAGAGAGCGCTGATGGATTTTGTGCTGATTTCGAGGAGAGTGGCGCGGAGGCTGTTGGATGTGCGGGTGTTGAGAGGAGAGAGTGGAGGAGTGTCTGACCATCTGCTGGTGGATGGAAGATTGAGAGTGGAGCTTAGGTGAAAGGGCAACAAAGGAGTGTGAGGAGAAAAAGAGGTTGTAAAAGTGAGTGAGCTAAAAAAGAAAAGCAGAGCGGAGGAGTTCCAGCGGGCGTTGAGGGAGGAATTTGACAACGTGAGTGGGCAGGACCTGCAAGATGTGGAGGAAGAATGAGAGACGTTCAGAGATGCCTTGATGAGATGTTCGAGAAAAGCGTGTGGTGAGCGACGTGTGGGCGGGTGCAGACGGAAGGGCTGCGAGTGGTGGGACGAGGAGGTCAAAGTGGCGGAGGCGCAGAAGAGAAGAGCTTTTGAGGAGTGGTTACAGGCAAAGTCGGTGGTGGCCTATGACAACCATAAGGAGAAGAGGAAGAAGGTAAAGCGAGTGGTGAGGCGAACCAAAAAGGACGCTGATGCCAGGTGGGGCAGACTGTTGTGCCAGAATTTTGAGGGAACAAAAATATATTCTGGAAAGAGGTTAAGAGGGTGCGAAAGGGAGGGACCGGAAAGGAGGAGGCGGTGAAAAATTAGAACGGCCAGTTGTTGACGGAATGTGGTGGTGAACGGAAAAGGTGGGTCGAGTATTTTGATGAATTGTTAAACGTCGAGGATGAAAGAGAGGCTGAAATTGCTGCTGTGGGTGGTGGTGCTCGGATGCCGGTTTTTGGAGAGACTTGCTGCGGACATTGCCAGGACAGAGGTGCAGAAGGCGGTGGAGGGGATGAAAGCAGGGAAAGCATCTGGTTTGGATGGCGTTGCGACTGATGGCATGAAAAATGGTGTGAAATAACGATTGTCGAATGGTTGGTGAAGCTACTGAACATTTGTTTTGTAGCGGGCGTGGTACCGATTGAGTGACGCAGTGCCTGCCTTGTCCCGCTGTATAATGGCAAATGAGATAAAAAGGAATAATGCAACTCGAGAGATATCAGTTTGTTGTATGTGGTCGGTAAGCTGTATGACAGAGTGCTGATCAAAAGGATTAGAGAATGTACGGATTGCGCAATTGGAGAGGAACAATGTAGCTTCAGGAGTGGTAGAGGGTGTGGCGATCAGATTTTCGCAGTGAGACAGGTCTGGAAGAAGTAGCTTTTTGCAAAGAAAACGGATGTGTTCTGGGCTTTCATGGATCTGGAAAAGACTTACGACAGGATTGACAGGGGAGCGTTGTGGAAAGGGTTGCGTTTGTATGAAGTGGGCGGAAAACTGTTGTAAGCGGTGCAGAGTTCCTATGTTGGCAGCCGATCATGCGTCTGAGTGGGAAGCGAGGCGAGTGATTAGTTCACAGTGAAAGTGTGTCTGAGACAAGGCTGCGTGATGTCTCCTTGGCTGTTCAATCTCTATATGGATGGAATGGTCAGGCAGGTGAACGCGAGTGTACTGGGTGGAGTTGGCAGCTGAGCCAGTTGCTATTTGCGGATGATACGGCTCTGGTGACGGATTCAAAGGAGAAGCTATGTAGGCTAGTGTCTGAGTTTGGTAGAGTGTGTGAGAATAGGAAGCTTCGAGTAAACGTGGGTAAAAGTAAAGTAATGAGATGCTCGAGGACTGCCGATGCGATTAGTATTTGTGTCCTCCTAAATGGAGAGTTTTTGGAAGAAGTTTAGTGTTATAAGTACCTGGGCTTTCATGTGAAGAAGACTGAACTAGTGGAAACTGAGGTAAAGTCGAGAGTGATGGAGGTGTGTAAAGTGTTGGGTGCACTAAAGAGAGTAATGAGCTGCAGGACGTTGGGGATGGAAGCAAATAAAGGATTGTATGAGGGTGTCGCTGTCCCAACTGTGCTGTTCGGAGCCGAGACTTGTGGGATGAGAAGAAGATTAAATGTTTTCGAGATGTAATGTTCGAGAAGCATGGCTGGAGTGTCGCTGAGAGACAGGTTCACCAACGACGTGGTTCGATTCAAAACGGGAATGGTGAAGAAGTCAAAAGACAGAGTTGATTCGCGTGTCCCGAGATGGTTCGGGCACGTGGTGAGGATGGATGAGGAGAGATTGGTGAAAAGAGTGTGGAAGGCAGAGGCGAGTGGACGTAGGCCTAGAGGGAGACCAAAGTTTATGTGGATGGATGGTGTGAAGCAGGCGTTAGGAAGGAGAGACCCGAGTGTGGAGGTAGCGAGAGAGCTCTACTGATGTGCTTTCCCGCCCCACGCTCATCGTTGAGAGACGGGATGGTCGTGGGCGGGGAGAGGAGGCGGTCATCATGACGCGGCAGGGGTAAACCAGTCACACTGTCGGGCCCTGCCGCCGATACTGACCTCAATTCGCACTTATGACCTGGAGGGTGAGTTGCGGGGTTCCCGGCCGGACCCTTTTGCGCAAAAGGTCAAAGGTGTGCCAGTGTGAGTGTATGAGAGTGTGAGGTGCGCCCTGCCGTCGGCCCCCCCCCCTTGCTGGGGAATTTCGGCCTAGTTTCTGTATCTGACTGTATTATGACTGGACAAAGATTCTTAATGGATTCTTGGTACCGAATATTCAATCCCACTTATTGCATGTTGAAAAAGTATATCCTAGATTTCGGGTTTTCGTTAAGCGTGAACGCTTTCGTTCAACGTTTCAAGTGCGTGGTAAATACTTCAAGAAACTGAAATTTGTAATTCTGCAACCAGTGTCCAGAAATGCAAAATTAAATTTGTTGGTTAAAAAAGTATTTGGTAAACAAGTTTTGGTTTTCAGTCCCAGTTTCGCGTTGGCCCAGAAGCGTCGGAAACTGTTTCCGGCGCCGGAGAGCATCGTGCTGTAAGGTTATTTTGTTGGGTGGGTGTTCTCTTGGTTTGGCTTTGAAATGGTGGGCGCGATACTGGTGCAATACCGGTAGGAACAACGATTGTGAAAAAATATGCACGACAGAAGGGATTAAGCGGACGAGAAAATCTGACAAAAAGAAAACATCAAATGAAATGAGAAATCATGAAAGAGGCACAGCCATCACATTTTAACCCACCAGTTATCTAGAAGATTTAACGAAGTACAACAAGGTATGATATCACATCCCAATTCCGTTCGTTCAAAAAATTTTGGTGTATGAAGTAATAAATAACTTTGTGCGTAATTTCAAGAACAAAGATTTGAGGAAGAAGTCCTTGTGCAAGTTTTAGCTATTTCTTTGGGAGGCTCTGTTAACATCACGATTTATTAGAGAAGGTAGCCACGGCTAGTGAGAGAGACTTGAAGGCCTTCAACCCTCCTGCAATCACAATTTCAAAGAACGATTAGATGTTCTCAGCGGATCCACGAACCTGCTGTAATACTGATCCTTAAAAAATAGTCTTCACTAAAATTTGAACTTGATTTAATTGAAAACATTTTGCGATATGGATTTTTTTTCATCAAACAAATTTTGACGTTTGTGGTGTAAAATTATCTGAACATATCTGGAAAAGTTATTTTTAACTATAATCAAATGAAACAATCAAGCCAGTTTACGATTTTTATCAGCGCCCACACGAGACAGGCGAACGACCTTGTTCTTTGAATAGATTTTTATTCAATATCTCGAAATAAATTGTCATCGTTCAATATAATATTTTTGACTCGATTCTTGAAATGAAAGCTGTGGTAAGAAGGCATTTAACGATTCCACATCGCCCATGACATCAGCAAGAGTTCGGACGCCTCAACCTGCCGCTTCCTTTACCATATACGAAGGAAGCAAGAGGGGGTTCAGCCCCTCCCACAGCTGCTGCCCTCTTATTCAAAATACCACGGTCAGCATATTTCAATTCTTCTTAAGGAGCATATTTTAATTAGCGCTGCCAAAATTGTACACTAGTCTTCCTTAGATGGTATACACCACGATCAATAATTTTAGTATAAATGTTTACATAAAATAGTATGCCCGACTGCAGAAATCAAAACAAAAATTAAAAGCTACAGTAACAAACCTAAATATTAGTTCGTTCCCTTGCACCTCCTCCCGCGGACAGCTTCCTAGTTCGTCAACATTGTGCGCAATTGGTTTTCCTATTCAGTATCTGCAGGGGTTAACCCGAGAGCGGTGGGCGCTGAAAGCATTCAAGGATTTCAATTGTTTTAGGCATAATGACATGTTGCCGAAATAACAGAAATATCAGAATACACAGATGATACGTACCAAGTCTTCGTCAGCGTGAGCTGTTCTGAAGACAACATTTGCTTCTTAGATCGATTTAATGTGAACTTATAACTAGGGTTGAGGAGTAAGGACCAACCGACGGACATTGTTGGAGGACAACCTCTACTCTCCACTTTTTAATATGTAGAGACATGCAAGCATTACATTGGACCATTAATTTCAAGATAAATAAGCAGAGTAAGTCGGATCACCGACGTTTACTATATCATGACTATTAACTGTTTCAACTAAGCTGTCACGACATTACTCACACATTGTTTGGCGTACGATGGCATCAATTTGAAACTAGCTGCTTAGTTAGCAGGACATCAACACATGCACACGGGAAAGAAATATTTCAATGAGTCATAATTGATTTGTACACTAAATGAACGGATTTCTACATGAACAAGATAATTGGAAATTTGAGCATATAAGGTGAGAAGTTCATACATAGGATTAGTCCTTATGAAAAACACGTTATCAATGTAAGTTGAAAGATTCAAAGCTTAGTAGACAAACACCGCAGCGGAAAAGTTAATGATTTAACACAGTGGGAGAATCTTCCATTGACAAAAGAGAGGCAACGTGTGGTCACGTCTGTTAGCATGTGATCGTGTTCTGATGACACGCTTTTGACTAAGAACGATAGGTCTTAAGCTTGTTTTGTAGGTAGACGCATACACGTGTACACAATACGTCAGAAAGGGGTGAATAAGGCTTTAGTATAAAAGACTTTTAGCAAGTGTCGTACAGGATGACACACAATTTGGATAATTTCCCGGCAATAAATGAGACGTGATTTTTCCAGTTAAGTCTCTGATCTAAGATAACACCGAGAAACTTTGTTTTTGCTACACATGCCACCTGTTGACCGTTCAATTCGACTTGTGTGTTAGGAATAGGTATCATCCTCCTGGAGAATATCATGACCTGCGTCTTGTCAACATTCAGCGTCAGCTTGTTGGATGTGAATCAGTTTGAAAAGTGAACCAATTGATTATTCATGTTAGTAATAGTATCATTCAGGTTTTTCCCGGTTGAATAAACTAGTATCATCTGCAAAAAGTACAAAGGATAACCTGTCGCTGGTGTTTACAATGTCATTAATATATATGAAAAAGAGCAAAGTCACAAGGATCGACCCATGCGGAACTCCTATATTTAACGTACTGGCAGATGATGATTGCTTTTTCAAGTCACTCGGTGTTTTCTATCAAGAAGATAATTTTTCATCCAGTTCTTATCGATGGAACTAACTCCAAAATGCTGTAATTTTGCCACCAAAGTCTCATGATTCACGCAATCAAAAGCTTTGCTAAGATCCATAAAAGTTGCAACGGTAACTTTACCACTGTCAAACCCATCAACAACGTCTCCAGCAAATTTTGATAGAGCATGCTCTGAATTTCTGAAAGCCAAATTGATTTTGGCTTAGTAGGTTATTTGAGACAAAATGAGTATATAGTCTAGCATAAAATACTTTTTCATAAACTTAGCTCAAGCCGGGCAGGACTGATATTGGGCGATTTTTTTTATGTCTGTTTTGCTTTCATTTGTATATATTGGACTAATTTTAGCGATTTTGAGTGAATCAGGAAAAAATCTTTGCATGAGAGACTTATTGATATGTTGGGTCATGGAAGCAACAATAGTCCCAGATGTAACTTCAATTACATTGGTTGGAATGTTATGCCAGCCAGTGCTGCAAATATTTTTTTCAAATCATCAACGATTGCTTTAACTTTCTTTGGGTTGGTAGGGTTGAAGATGGGCTGTTCAGGAATTGCATTCTCTAAATAATGTTCAATAGGGATGTTGTTGCTAATAATTGATTCACTTATAGTGTTGGGAATACTATTGAAGTAATTATTGAAAGCATTTGAAATTGTTTGAGGATCAGTGATGACTTCATCATCAATAACAATTAAATCCGAATTACTCAGTTTATTTTTTCCTATAAGGCTGCATATGATTTTCCAGATTTTTTGTTATTTCCTTGAGTGGTCTATCAAATTTTGGATAGAGTTTTCACGATCAATATTTGTAAGCTTAGTGAACGCATTTTCGCATCGTTCAAGGTCATCTCTACGAGTGATGGGGTGTTTTTTGTATCTACGGTACAATCTGTCTTTCTCTTTTTGTGAGGCATGTAAAGCAGGTGTCATCCACGGATTCTTAGCTTGTTGTTGTAAGGGGGAAATGCATCTCAAACAGTTCAATTAATATGTTATGGAACTGCGTGAAATTATCACTTGGGTTTAATGTGGATAGTATCTCATTGAAGTCGTAAGCTCCCAGCGCCTCTTTAAGCTTTGAATGTTACAGTAGCTATATTTATGATAGGTAATTATAGTCGGATTACTGGGTTCGTGAGAAAACGGTTTTTGAATTAAAATTGGGTAATGTTCGGCAACATCGGAAATGATCACAGCTGCACGTGTTACACTATTAGCATCAATGGGGAAAATGTTATCTATTATTGCTGCAGATCCAGCGGCTGTACGCGTTAGTTTAGTAATTAATGGGTCAGACCATGGGAAAGGAAATTATTACAATAGTCAGCAACTAAATTCGATCTATGATACTGAAGCAGATTCACGTTGAAATCACTCATTATACATACTTTATTATGGGCTACGTCAATGCCACTGATAATTTCATTCATCTCCAGCGAGAAACTTTTTACTGATATTTCAGAGGCTCTACGGTAAACCATACCTTTTGTATTAACTTCTCAGCATGTTATAATAAAAATAGTCTTCATTGAAGCACTCGATGGTACAATAATGATTACAGAGGACAAGTTTGACAGAGCATTCCTTTCAATACATCCAAATTACGCACCAAAAGAACATACATGGAGACACGACAGAGTAGGGATGAAATACGCGTAGGAGAAAATACACGTTCACTGCAGGGTGTAGGAATATAATTCGTTCACATACTATAGCATCAACTTGCTTTGCACATTACCTCCAGGGTAGTTTCAATAGGATTGATTTGGATCGAGATTATCACTAGTATTGGGGTATGTATAAATACGTAGGAAGTTCTTTACTTTTCATTAAGAGAATGGACACTTACAAAGATTTCTAATACCGAAATAATATTAATTTACTTCAATTAATAATATACCAACTCAAATTAAATTTGACTAATATTTAATAAAATTTTAATCGAATACTAGTATATGTGTGATTGAACATACTTTTCATCATACTTTAATATACAGTCGGTACCTTCAGTTTTCACGCACGATTGTAAGTAAAGTCTTGCAGGATCTATTTCACCCTCGCGGACTCTTCCTTGACATCCTTCACATGCTCGAATGCATAGTATTATTTCCCTCAGTATTATTTCCCTTAGTATTACTTCCCATTGTATTACTTCCATAGTATTACTTCCATAGTATTACTTCCAATAGTATTACTTCCAATAGTATTACTTCCAATAGTATTACTTCCCATAGTATTACTTCCCATAGAATCACTTCCCATAGAATCACTTCCCATAGAATCACTTCCCATTGAATCACTTCCCATTGAATCACTTCCCATTGAATCACTTCCCATTGAATCACTTCCCATAGTATTACTTCCCATAGTATTACTTCCCATAGTATTACTTCCCATAGTATTACTTCCCATAGTTTTACTTCCCATAGTATTACTTCCCATAGTATTACTTCCCATAGTATAACTTCCCATAGTGCATGCTGCGCTCTCTGCATGTTGCACTCTCTGCATGTTGCACTCTCTGCACTTTGCACTCTCTGCATGCGGCCCTCTCTGCATGCGGCCCTCTCTGCATGCTGCCCTCTCTGCATGCTGCCCTCTCTGCATGCTGCCCTCTCTGCATGCTGCCCTCTCTGCATGCGGCCCTCTCTGCATGCGGCCCTCTCTGCATGCGGCCCTCTCTGCATGCGGCCCTCTCTGCATGCGGCACTCTCTGCATGCGGCACTCTCTGCATGCGGC
>SDVV010025505.1:0-12410 GCA_016164225.1 Gammarus roeselii | reverse complement strand
ATATCGGCAATACGTCTTTCATTATAATACACATTAAATATTTCGAAACTACTTGTCACCTCCCCCAATTAAATCACAGTTAAATGATTTTGCTTAGACCAGATAAGGTAATCACACAGCTTATTTTTTTCTTGTTTTAGGTTCTTGAGCGTGTAAAAGAAGATTATCAGTTTAATAGATTTAATTCTGT
Source organism: Gammarus roeselii (assembly GCA_016164225.1). NCBI lineage: Eukaryota > Metazoa > Arthropoda > Malacostraca > Amphipoda > Gammaridae > Gammarus > Gammarus roeselii. The sequence goes on along the minus strand of SDVV010025505.1, from coordinate 12,220 downwards.
TTCATTTGATGTAATGGTATAAAATATTGGTAAGTGTTACGTCATTAAATTGGATCTGGTCTTGTTTAGGCTAATATTGGAGAGCTATTCTATTAGCTATGGATGTACTATTAGGGTAAACACGCTTCATTTGTTCCCTGCAGGCAACAATTATGTATATCGGTCGCCCGTCTTTGTAACTCATTCACGCTTGCCATAGGAAAATATGCGGTCATAAGCCGTAACAATTTGCGTTATGTTTGTAATGTTTCGTAGAATCACTCCGCTTTATTTGTAAACGAGTAATATTTTAAATCAGTTCCACGTTACATCAGTTTTTTCCTTTGGTCATATGCCTATTTCCACATGTATTTTTCCATAAATGTATGTTAACCGTCTGAAATTATTGCTCGGTGCAGGTGTTGGTATCCGATTTCGATCTTATGTATAATATCTGTCATATGTGAGTTTCCACTGCTTCCACTCTATCATTTAACTATAGGTTTGTGATGTTAAGATCGACGTCAACCAAATCTTGAGTGCAATTTTCGACTATGCTACTCAAATTAGCGATTTACTAATCAATCTACGACATCATAGACCAAAAAAAAAGACAATGAATATAAATTGGAAGCCCTGTATTACTTCGAGACGTACGATGCCACCAGTTTTCATGGTTAGTTCCATGATGCAATACACAAGTAGGAACCTGTTAGCTCCAACCAGTCACTGCCAACAACGGTGGGGAGGGTTGAGGTGATAGAGGAACGTTCGCAATTGTGTAACAATCACCTTTATAAATCAATTTATGATGTTTTCAAATCGAACTCTTCAGCAGTTTCAATACACTGCCCCAATGTTTGATTTAGGAAATAGGGACTATAATATTTTTAAACGTAGTTCACGCAATTTTGTTTGATTGTGATAAGTTTTTCCTATAAAATCCCACTTGCACACAGTCATCTTAGGTCTCACTGCATTGGGTACCCTTAGCTCTCTCGTTTTTTGCTTATCCTGACCCTTCTCAATACCAACCATCGCAACAGCCTGTGATGGTTTCCACATTACATTCGCCTTTTTATTTCCTATAAATTCTTATTCAAGACGATGAAGAAGTTTCAGATGCCGACACCTATTATTATTGCTTCTTTATTCTGATCATTTTACTGCTTCTCTGCAATTAACGCATATCCCCGTTATGCCATTTACGTTAAAATGACGCCAATTCATGCTCGAACGAACTCTTCCCCAACAGAATCAAAACTTCAACAGACTGAAAACGAATCTGAGTCCGATTTAGAACCCACCCATCTGTATCACATCGGAAACATTTATCCCTGATAGTTATATCGTAATGTTTTATTTGTGGTCATCGGCAATTTGAGCTTCGCTCTATTCGTTGAAAAACTTTCTTATACCGACTTGGGATTTAGTCATAATTGCGTTACCTCCGACTATTCCGTCCACTCATTGTTTGCTGTGATATTATCTTGCTATAATTTTTCTCGTCGTACATGTTCCCACGGCCACCCGTTTCAAGTTACTTATTAATAATTGTAAACTACCATATTGCATAAATATATTTTGATAGCTCCCCTACCCATCTTTGATTTGTCTGTAGTTGTGACATTATTATTAATTTTGTCTTTTGATTTGAGACAGCATTGTTCGTACATCCGACCAAACCCGTCTTCAATTAGTTAAATTTTCTCTCAAAATCCTCCATATACTCAACATTGATTAAATGTGAATTTCCCTAACTGTCCTATTCCCGTGAACCCACACGCATAATACTTCTCCTTCTTGAACCCTAATTAATCGATATTTCTTCAATTCGTTGTCATTCAGCTCTTTGTCCTCAAGAAATGGTTGCATGCGAACAAGAATTTCTCTCGTTCATAAGAAGAATCTATTCTTCGACTGACTGAGCATTGAGCAGAGTAGAGAATTACTGTTTCACTGGAGATGATTTTCTACTTGGATCAAATCAAATTCGAGACCTACATTTGTATCTTATTTAAACTTTATTTCATACAACTGTAACGTAGTGATGTTCGTTGCCCATATTTTTATTTTGATCCTCATTATATGAATAATGCCCCCACTTTTTGATTCATGTATTACCTATCATGAGAAAACTTATTTCTAACACTAGTCAATTTTTGTTCTAAGAATCATATTCGAAGATTTCTTAGTACAACATACGAACACTAATTTTCGAAATGTAAACGATCATTTTTATTACTTTTAATACGAAACGTGTGTCTCCACTTACACAATGGAACAATAACTCCTATCTCGGCATGCAGCTAGCTAAAATAAATCGATTACGAGCCGTTATCGGTGAACATTTGGCCTATTGTTGCTCACAATGACGTCACCTGTGCATGAATCCGTGTGTATGTGCGTGCGTCTGTGCATGTGCATGTGCATGTGCATGTATATGTGCAGTGTATGTGCGTGTGTATGTACCTGTGTAAGTACGTGTGTATATGTTAAAATGTGTTATATATCAGTAGACAAAAAAGTAAAAAAATACAAGTAAAAGGATATAATATAAGTCATTTTTTCGTTGATACAACAAATATAAAGTGAAAATATTTATAAAAATTAAATAAAAATAAGGCACGGACACACTTTAGTAGCGATCTCATGAATAACATATATCGACTTAGCTCTGCCGGCCTCCTTTTTTTCAAATTGAAATTTTATTGTTTATTTTGTTATTTGTATACTTTTTTGTAATACATTTCTTTACGCATGTTGCTTCATACATACATGTAGTATATATTTTTACAATTACACAGGTAAATTCACACGTGCATACCTACGCACATTCACACGCACATACACACGCTCATGCGCATGCACATACACTCACGAACACATGCGCATACACTCACATACACAAATATATATAAACATACATACAAAGGTGACGTCAAAATGTTCTGCGATAGCGCCTTGCAATTGAATTATATAAGCTAGCTGCACATCGTGATTGAAGTCATTGTAACATTGAGTGTAGGTGGAGACTCACGTCTCGTCTAGTAAACAAACCAAAATGCTTGTTTACGTTCCGAAAATTAGTTGACATGTGTTGGACGAAAAAATCTCCGAATATGATACGATATTGTTTGAACAACCATTGCCTAATGTGGAAAATAACAGTTATCTCAAAATGGGTAATACAAGAATCAAAAGAGTCGGTGATGTTATTCATATATCGATGATACAAAGAAGTAGGATTCGGGTAACGAACGTCACTACGTTATGGTCGAATGTAACAGAGTTGAAAAAAATCTCGAACTCGATATGATCCAAGTAGAAAATTAGCTCCAGTGCGATGATGCTGAGGTAGTGGAAAAAAAAATTTACTCATGAACGAAATAAAATCTGGTTTGCATGCAACAATTTATTGAAGATGAAGAGCAGAATGACTTTGAATTGGACAAAAAGAAGGAGCGTTGCACGTGTTGAATGGGAAATCGCATTAATTAAATGAGGGAGTATAGGGAGGATTTCGATTTAAAAGTAAAACATAGTGATGGCGAGTTTGATTCGATCACTACAGCCTGCGAGCACTTTGTACTTCTCTAATCAAAAGCTTATAAAACATTTATGATGAAAGTAACAACTGTAGATATTTCTCTTAGATATTCAAGCTATTACTAAATATTCAAGCAATACGATAGTTTACAATGATTATTATGTTACTTGAAACGGGTTGCCGTGGGTATACGTGCGTTGAGGAAAATGAACGCAAGATAATGTCATAGCAAACAATGAGTGAATGGAATAGTCGGAAGTAACGAAATTATGACCAAGTCAGTCAGAGAAGGTGGTGATTCAACAAATAGAACGAAGATCAAAATTACGATCATCACAGATTAAACATTGTCACATAACCATCAGGGATAAATGTTTTAGATGTCGTAAAAATTTTCGGGTTATAATTCGGACTCAGATTCGTTCACAGTCAGTTGAAGTTGGGATTCCATCGTGGGAAGATGGGGTTGAGCTTGGCTTGGTGAAGTTTTAATGTGTATGACAGAACGGGGATGTGTGTTAATTGCAGAGGAGAAATCAAGTATCTAAATATAGAAGCAATAGCAATTTGTAGCGGCATTTAAAACGTCGTCATTGCATAGAGTATGAAAATTATAGGAAAGAAAAATGTTTACCATAGGTGTAGAACATTCACAGGCTGTAGTGATGGTAGGTAATTGGACGGGTCAGGATGAGCAAAATAAAAGTTAGACATAAGCTGACTGTGTAAAAGTGGTATAGGATACGAAATACTTATCACAATCAAACAAAATAACGTATATCATGTATGATCATAAAATCGTCGATATTTCCTAAATCAAACTTGGGGGCAGTGTATTCAAACTATTGAAGAGTTTCAATATGAAAACAGCAAACGAAGAAATGAATAACGGTGTTTGTTACGTACTTGCGAGCGTTCCTTTATCCCTTCACTCCTCTCCACCGCTGACGGTGACGGCTGGTGGGAGCTTGCAGGTTGATACTTGTATTCAGCGTCGTAGCCCAAATATGATTACTTCTGGCCTCGTTCTTCTAGCAGAGGGCCTCCATTTTGTATTCATTGACGTTTTTGTCCATGTTTATTTGTATGCATTGATATATAAATCGCTAAATTGAGCGGCTTAGGGGCGAATTACACTCTAGATTAGGTTGACGGCGATCCTTACATCACAAACCTATAATAAAATGATAGAGTGAATGCAGCGAAGGCTCGATTCGGTCAGATATTCTAAATATGATAGAACTCCTATAACAACACCTGAACAGAGCAGCATTTTCTGACTGTATGATCCGCGAACGGGTAACAAATATTTCAAGAAGTAATTCATGTGGAATAAGAATATAACCAACGGAAGAAAATAACATGACGCGAAACAGATTTACAATACCGCTCATGATAGATATAAAGCGAAGTAATTCTATTGAACAAACCTATAGCAAATTGTTACGGTTGATAACCATTTTTTTCTACGGTAAGCGTGAATAAGTTACACAGATGGGCGACATACATTTAAAATTAGGACCTATATCAATCGGATGGAGTTTTTGAACACTAACAGTATATACAAAACCGATATAATAGTTCTCCAAGTTAGCCAATAACAAACCAGATCTAATATCAAGATGTATATCAAACCAACAATTTCTTTCAATACAACAAATTTAACAGAATGAAACCTATTCAACTAAAAGTCTTTTGATGAGTGCTCAAAGTCCCCCCTCCCCCCCAAAAAAAGTCAGTAATTCTTTACTCTGGACAATGCAACATTAATTAACTATGATTTATTGAGGGTGGGGGGGGGGGTTTGCTTTGATCACATTAAGTGCGATATCATTCCAATAAGTGCTGCCATTATCTTCTAGACAATACATGATGGTTTTCAAACCGAACTGGTTCACAGGCAATAAATCTGTCTTTTCGCGGATTGTATCCCCTGAGTTTGGATCAAAATGGTGATATGTGCGTTAAGTTGATTCACTTAGGGGACCAGGTAAACTGTTGAAATAATTATTGAAGTCGTTTGTAACAGCTAGTGGATCAACGATGAGCGAATCATTAATAAATATAAAATACGAATTACTCGTAAACTTTAATGAAAGTAATGATTTGCATGACATCCCTGCTATTGCATCGAGAGGACTCAATCAAAATTTGAGTATGATTTCCACGCCTTGTGGAATATTTGCATGACATCCCTGCTTATGCATCGAGAGGACTCAATAAAAATTTGAGTATGATTTTCATGAGCAACAGTTATAAGTTTATTCAACGCCTTATGGAGAATTAAAATTAATGTTTATATGTGAGGCTCTGTCTGTTTTTCGACGGTACAACCCGTCTTTGTATGGTTTCGACACGGATTATGAGCACGCTCTTCGTGGAAGATCTCATATCATTACACGGAAGTGAAACTCGAACAGCTCAATCAGAACACTATTGACCTGTGTATAGGCATCATTAGAGTTTTCTGTTGATAATATATCCATAACGTCAACATTTCTCAGGGCCTACACAAAATGAAAAGTAATTACAGTCGATATAAGTATGATAGGTAATTCCATCGGTTTTAGGTAATCACAAAAAAAGTCATGTCCTGGATAAAATAATAGGGTAGTGGTCTCGATCACACCTGGAATGAGCAAAGCTGCACAACTTGTACAATGAACATCATTGGTAGTAATGCTAGATGTTTGAGCTTCATGTGTAGCAGTTCAATGCGCTGGTTTAGTAATTATTAAGAAGAAATCATGCGTAACAAAATTACTATACTAGTCAGCTACTAAATACGATCCATTATATAGTAGCATTTCAACGATGAAATAAAAGTTTTATTGTGATCTACACGAATTACAGTGAAACTTTAATGCAATGGAAAAATGAAAATGATACCGATATATCAGAAGTTCTGCGTAAATCATTCATATTCTGTAAGCCTCATCACTATAAACACGGACAACAAATAACCGCAACCCTTGACCAATTGAAGGAGAGTTCAGATTTGGGTGTTATAATTAGCCTGTTATTCATACACGAACAAAAATGTACTTTATTACGCTTTCCATCAATTGTAGAGTGTACTTGTATGAATGTGAATAATTGTAGTGCAGTTGGACAAATGGTCTGCTTTATTTATTGACTGGGAGGCCAAGATGGATCACTTTCCAACTTGATACATTTAATGCGAACATTTAATTTGATGTTCTGCATTCAGAGCAACAAGTTCAATTTACGCAGAATTGCACAGATAAAAAAATGCTCCATGAGAAAAAAGACTGAGGACTTGAGGACCGAGGGTCGAAAGAAATTTTGGATACACAGTTCATTATCCCAAGGGCAAGTAACTCACCAATATTGAACATCCCCTAAGTATGACAAAGTCTATCTGAATGCATAAATCATCAGAAATGTGAGTTCCCCGTTTCCACGCTCCTGTCAGTGGCCTACAACCGAGCCTCAATATCGCGCATGTGGAAAATCATTACTCGTGAGAAACGGCAGCGTCATTTGCCTCATAATACGTTTGGTTTCCAGTTGCCGCTAGAACTCGTCATCAGGGTCCAAATAAACGTCACAAACATGAAGCCGGAAATTTCCGAAACCTTCTGCACCTTCCACTTGCATTGTCCCTGAGATCATTTCAAACTCTATAGTGAATTGTGCAAAGCGTGTTTCACTATGAGCCGCCTCCGGGATTCCAGCCGTCCTAAGTATGTATTGATATGTTTGTATAAATGAGAGGCCTGACACTAAACTCACCTCGACGATTACAGTCGTCAGTGGAAATCAATCTCCTACCGCGTGGTAAACTATTGCAGTCCCTACAAATTCATTTTCTGTTATATAAAGGGATTGTACCGAATCACGCATTAAAACTTCTTCCGTTATATTTAAAGACTCTCATTCTGGAATAAACTTTACATTGTAGATATGCTACTCGACGGTAGATGAACGCTTAACATTAACAAACACCATCAATAATCATCATAATCATTTACGATGATCACTGCATATTAACCGGTAATAGGAATATAACACTGGTCGTGCATGATTATGAGTGTTAGTTTGTGACATTACCCACAATAGAAACTTTTTATCGTCCAAAATGATAAAATTATCATGATAGAGTAGAGGTCGTTGAAAGTTCGACTGCAATATGCTTTCAGCACTGAAATAAAAAAGTGCCAGTCGGATATCGATGTATATCATTGAGAGGTTATGTTGATTCCATCTTGATCAATATATTATTATTTCTCATAATAAAAAAATGCTATGCTCATTATGTGTATTATTTTTAAATACGAATAACTATAACCACAAATTAAAAGACTTTATAATCATGATATACTTTGTCTATAATAATTGCGTGCACTTGGATTAATTTAATGATTCTTCGCAAAATCTCGATTTTTGTTCATATATGATTCATGTTGCCATCTTGACCACTTCCTTTGACCTAGTTATATATTTTCTGTTATGGAAAAACAACGCAGGTAACAAACAAATTTCTTATTGAACGGCCTCAGTGAACAATTCAACCAAATCTAAGTTCAACCATGAGAGTGGCATGCATAAGCCAGGCTTACGGCTGTCATCCGAACCTTCTTTAGTGCGGGCAGCAATAAGAATATTTCCGGAATTCTCGATTGAGGATGCTAGCTTATATTGTCATTGGCAGCCTTCCGCACAATATCACAATGACAGGCTCCATTTGAACTACAGGAGGTACTGCACTAATGTCACGAAACCATTTAATAAGTGCGGAGCTATTGGTTCAGAAATAAATGGGATGTTAATTACCATCGCATTGCGTGATTCCTTTTCAGTTGATTGACACCACGAATCATTGCTCCCTGACGAATTTCTTATGTAGGACACTAAACATGTCTGTCCTCTTTGCATAGCGGTGAATAACATCTTAATGTGTATCTAAAGCAAACAACGTGTCTGAAGCAGTCAGCGGAGCCAAAGAAAATGCTGATTAAATTATTAGATTGAGTAGCTCATTGCAGGAGCAAAGCCACAAGCGAAAAAAATTCAATTTGACGGAGCACCACAATAAAAGGTACTTATGTGATACTTCTGTGCATGGGTTTTAATTTCTTATTGAGTTACAGTTGAAAAATCGTATACAAAACTTATTTCAATAATTTGTCCGATTTCTAAATTTATATTTCAATCTTATTTAGAATGAAATTCTCTCATGTCAAGTAGGAGTAACAATACTTCCATTTCTCCCTTTGTTTCTTACCAATATGATGCTCACATGTTAACTTTTTTGGATAACCACCCATATATTTCTGAGGCATAGGAATCGACATAGAACTAAGTGGAAATCCAGTACTCTTTTCAGAAACATGTTTAAGCGGTGCAAGCATGATTTGGCAAAGCAGAGCTCTTCTAACACAAAGTCAAGGATAAGCGTTGCTCGTGGTGGCGGACTGTGTACCCGTGTGGGTGGATTCTGATTGAATATTCAATGGCTATCGCTGAATTGAGAATATTTCTCTTGCAATGCTAACACAATTTTTATGATAATGGCATTCTATGACATAGCCCAATTAGTTTCGCATTGAGTGTTTTTGTATGTACAACGTAGGGCGAGACAAACGTGGTAGAGCATCCGGGTTAACCATAAATTTAACTCGGCTCGGTAAATGTTTGTAAATGAAGTGAAAGTGAAGCTGAGGCAGCCACTCGATGATGCATTAACTGATTTTTATCGCAAAACTTCATCACAACACTAAGATCAACATATGCTACACGAGTCGTCGCAGAGACGATAATTAAACGTTGCAAGAAAAATCCGCAGATTTGTTAAAACATGTTTCCTAAACTCATGATAGCTTGTTAAAGTTTAGCAAAGATACATAATTTTTACCTTGTTGTTCGCCGGACATGAATTTTTATCTGGCAATGTGAGAGAAAATACACTATGATTAAGAGCAATATGACAAATTACTAAGTGTAGCTGTTTTATTAGAAAACTTGATTATCGCAGTCGGCATAAACGAAGGCAACTCTGATAAAATGACATCAAATTCATACTCCAATTTAAAGGTAAAATATGGGTGGCATAATGAACAGGATACAGGCGTTCAAACGTTATGAATAGAGCAGACACAGAGAGACATTTTAAATGTTGTTCTAATAATTTATAGAATAACAAATGCACCTCAAGAAGTAAAACATTTCTGCGAGACAAATGAATATCCTCGTCAAAACAGTGATCAACAGTAAATGATTCATCCTACGGTACAGCTGGTCAATGAATTCGTCCAGCGATCATCATCCAGTTTTTTTTATTTTGTGCTATTTTTTTGCCAGTTTCATTTCTCCGACTAACGAAGTTTATTCATAGCACGACTAATTGTGTGTGCAACGTTCTTGATGCCAAAAGACCAGGACGACATGTGGTAACATAGAGACACGGAGAGATAATGTGATTTGACGAGTGATGACGGTTGCTCCTTGCAGTTGCTCGGCTTGTGATCACACCCGCGTACCTCCCTCTTCTCATGTGGTACTATCAACCAGTGACAGATGATCGCTGAGGGATAGTAAGAGATTCCAGTTGTCCGCCAGGGGTCCGCTAGGTTGCCGGATAATGCATATCTGAGAAACAACCTGGGGCCGATAAATTTGTAATAGGATTGATATCGAGGGTCAATCAATCAAAGCCCTGTGAAATTATAATGATCAACTTCATTTAAAAAATACTCAGAAAATATTGCCATGCTAATTTTAAGGTGATAATTAACTGTGTACGACAATTTTCACGGTCCATATGCAAATGTTGGCATATAGCCAATCACGAAGTCACTGCACGAACAGTCATCGCAACTTCTAGTTACACAGCAGCTCGTCATTAGCGAGTAGTGCTTCCAGAGGTGCTCCTATGGATGCCGGATTGATAATTAATGGAACATGAAGGCCAAAATGACTACGTCGTTTCCATCAATGATTATTATAAAATTTAAACTTCAATTACTGTCACTAAGATAAACTAAGCGTAGAAAACATACTTCAAAACAAATAATCTACTGCAACAAATTAACATCGAGGTACGCAGAAGAAGCAAACAGCTGTGACTCTTCATAGCAATTCAGAGCAGCTTTTCTTCAACATAAATGTCATTTAACCTCAAGGAAATTATCTATTGGGAGTGACATTAGTAAATATCGTTGCCAGCTTACCCATATTCGAGGATTCAAGAGGATGGCAAGAAGCGCTGCCGGACGCTTGAGAAGACGTGAAAATAGTTTGAGACGGTGTAAGGCTAATATTAAATTTTTCACAATTTGAATACAAGTTTCAGGCACCACAACGGATTTTTGCAGGGGAGGGATGCCTTGTGAAGGTGTCACTCTGCTGGCAAGTAGTTTCCTGTTGTCTGTTTTTCTTTGAAGAAGTATATGACTCTGTATTCGGATCTGCCTGGCGAGTGGTGGGCGGATTCACTTGTCCACTCATTTGTTCACTGACGGCGTCCGCTTCTGCGTTATTGCAACTTTGGCCGACTTTACGTTCCCCTAAGCCCAACCCTTCAGCCCCCTCAACCCCCCTCCCCATCTCGTTCTTTCACGTTCCACTAGACTCTGCTGAACTGTCCTCTATGCTAAAATCTTATATTTAATTTTGCTTCATGTACTCCTCCCTGTCTTCATTGTTTTATGACAGTACCAGAATTAATTATAGATCTTTAATTGAGTCAGCCTAGTTAGCTTAAACTATGTAGACTCGTTTTGTTATGTAGCTTACTTAGCTAACCGTAGGTTTCTTTCTATCTTAGATTGCGCTGATCCGCTATAGTTTTTACATGTTTGAAGGATTATTGAAATATTCTACAATTGTTTCGATAATCGGAATCAATTTCTGATGCTTGTTGTTTTGAGTAGTGATTCGTCCACAGGTGTTACGCATGCTGTCTACCTCCTTACATGTATTGACTATAAATATTCCACAATACTTTTCAATTATCCTTCCTCCGAAAAAACGCTGTTAAGGAACCAATGTCGATAAATCAAAATTAGTTGTTTTTATGGTGCTAGCAATGGGACAGAAGGACATGGCAGGCGCTCTTCAAGGGCTTCTTTTGAAATAAAACTTATTTATCATAATACGTCGATGAAAAGAAACACATTTCCATTAAAGCACTTTAAGCAACCAAAAAAAATACAGAAGCGTTAGGAAATGTGTGCAAACGACAACAATGGGGATGAAGGATGGATTTGCATTACCCGGAACATATTAATTACATTGTGCTGATGGGCGCCACAAACATGATCAAGATATCTGTTTTAAAATTATTTTACTCAAATCACTGAAATAAAGAGATTGGATCAATCCCAGTCAGAGGAAACTTCTCAATTGGAGGTTTCAAACATTCCGACGCCTCTTTGGAAGGCGCATCTCAGCTGGCCCGAGCAAATGAGGTTGGGCAGACTGAAACAGGTCTTTGGGGACACGAGAGGAAATTGGACGTGACTAAGCCGGAAAGTTTAATGATGGCTTTGGGACAGTGCCCGGGATGCAGCGAAGTTGGAAGACTAATGGACATGGAAAAACACAGACGCAAGGAGAAAAATAGGAAGAGAGTGTATTTGCATTGACAGCAGGAGAAATCTATTCTTTTCGATACGGTCTTGTCCGCACAATGAATGCCTTAATGTTGAGCATTGTTTTGCAGACGAT
>SDVV010025504.1:0-12411 GCA_016164225.1 Gammarus roeselii | reverse complement strand
TACAATCCGCACTCTGGAACGACAATCACTACACATACAGATTCACAAAAAAATACATTTAACATTTACATCCCTCCATCAAGTTCATGTCTACCTCAACACAACCACTAACACCTTCATCCTATGTGATTTCAACGCGCACGACCTCTTCTGGCTCACCTCGCATAGGGCTGATAGGAGGGGCGGTGTTCTCGTTGATCAGCTAGACACACTCATCACACTAAACAACGCAGACACACCCACTCGTCAACCTTTCAATCCCAAACACAACCGACTTCTCCAGACGTCTCATTCTGCTCCCCTAATCTCGCGCTAAATTGTCAATGGGCGGTCTACCAAGACATGTCATCCGACCACCTCCCAATAGTCATCAACTACCAACTTCGATCCCCAATCCACAACAACCCCCCTCACACATTTCGCAATTACAAGAGAGCAGACTGGGACGAATACACAACATCAATTGAAATCACCCTTCGAGACGTAGACATCACCCAATACACATCCATTGACACAGCCACAAAGCACTTCAACACAGTACTCAAACACGAAGACAGGCAACACATACCCGCCGGGTTCGTCCGCCGCTTTAATCCAGCCTTCACGACCAATATTGAGCGAAAAATTCAGCAGCGAAACCACCTTCGTAATTTACCCTCCACCAACGACCGGAACTCTGATTCAAGTCCTCAACGCAGAAATAGATGCAGATATCCGGGAGCAACAGAGGAACCTATGGCGGGATGTGCTTGCAAACACTAACTTCCGAACCTCACCATCAAAATTGTGGAAACACATTAGGAGCCCCAACAACACTAACACAAACCACATAGACACACATGAGGCAATCCTCCCTCCCAACACCCACACCATACCATCAGACAAACAGCAAGCGGACATACTCAACAAACACTGTGCAAACTCTTGCCACCTACCACACCACCCAAACAACAGGAGGATACTCAAACAGTTACACAGATTGCAAATCGATCCAAACCCAGATACCCCCTTCACACCAGCCAGGATAATAGCTGCCATCCGCCAGACCAAAAATTCATCAGCTGCGGGCCCAGACCGCATATCATACAAACACCTTAACCACCTAAGGCCACACGCCATCGTGGCCCTCACAGACATTTTTATATTTTTCGTATTACACAATACAATACCCAACATCTGGAAACAAGGTAGAATCATCCCCATTCTGGAACCCAACGAAGTCCCTACAGACCCATTTCCCTCCTCTCAAACCCCTCGAAATTTTGGAGAGACTGGTTCTAATCAAAATTAGTACACACATCCCACTCTATCCTATGCAACGCTGTTTCAGGGCCCATCACTCCACAACCACTCTCCTCACCAACCTCACCCAGACCATCCATGAAGGCCTGAACGAAAAGAAGCCAGCTAAACGAACCCTGGTATGCGCTATCGATATTTGTAAGGCCTTCGACCCAGTTTCAGGACACGTCCTCATAAACAAAATCTTCAACACCCACATTCATCCAAATTACAAAAAGTGCCTTGCTAATTTTCTCTCCCGTAGACATGCACACACTGTCTACAACAATAAGCTTTCTCGAATCCGCCACTTCCCCAATGGTGCCCCACAGGGATCTGTGCTTTCCCCCTCCATTTTTAATGCCTTCATGCACGACATGTCCATTCCAACAGAACCCAACACCCACATCAGTTCATACGCGGACGATCTCACAATAATCACACAACACCACAAACATGGAACCGCAGCTGCACACCTCCAGCAGTACCTGAACTTTCTTGAAGTCTGGCTGCTGGACAGCAGAATGAAGGTGTCCGCAAGCAAGTCGTCCCTCACACGGTTGACTTCGAATAACAGTGAACACCGCATCCACCCCCATGTCATGCTCAACAACACCCCCTACCCCACAGCCCCACTACAACTATCCTTGGAGTAACTTATGACACGGGGATGACATACAAGCCCCACACAATCAACATCAGCACCAAAACCAGACCCAGACTGAACGTGTCTGGGGTACTCACTACAACTTCTTACGGTCACTCCAAGGAATCAATTACAACATTATACAAACAATTCATCAAGCCCATAATCACCTACGCTAACACCGCTTGGTCCTCGAATCTTGCACCCACACGCATCAACTTCCTTCAAAGGATACAGAATACGACCTTGTTCATTGCAACGGGCTGTGCACAGACCACTCCCATTCCGCCCATGCATGAAGAAACCAAGGTCCTCTCACTTAAGCATCATCTTGATATGAGAGGTACCCAATTCTTCAACAAGATTACAGACATGGCACACCCCTGCCACTGCCTACTGAACCCTCGTCCAACCAACCTACACCTACATAACACACCGGCAACACACATCGGTTCCCTTTACGCGACCATTCCTGAATCTACAGATAACATATCCATGCACAAACAGATACACACTTTACAGCTCTTGCATTAGATGAACACAGAGTCAATACAATCTTCCAGATTCACCGACCGGGGGTGGACGTAGAGGAGTTGGGGCTGTCCAGGGGTGACAGGGTCCACCTGTCAAGGTTGCGGTGCGCGCACCATACGGCCCTACAGTCATACCAGCATAGACTGGGAAATGTCCCATCCGATATCTGCTTGCGGTGCCGGGGTTCACCCGATACGGTCGAGCACGTCTTGACGGTGCGCTCAACCACCTCACCCGGCAGGCTCCACCATAACATCACGTTGGTGCATGGGAGTGCCTGCGCGACAGCATCAGCTACCTTGGGGGTGCAAGTCTAATATAGGGCCTATCAACTACCGTGGCATTCCCAACACGCATACGTCGGTGGGTTCCCGGGCCTCGGCTGTGCGCTGGCCGTGGCGCATTGAGCAACAACAAAAGCAACAACAACACACGTGGATAACTCACAACTACTTGATGGACATGGGATCAGACGCGCCACCCTGCCCATGTTGCCATCAGATGACAATCAGCATAAAACACTTCCTGATAGATTGCAACGCACTCGAAGCCGCCCGACGTTTCTTCTTCAATCCCCCGGGCAACCTACAAAGATTACTCATTGACCTAACCTACCAAAAAAAAATTATTGCTTTCGGAAAAAATACCGGACTTAACGAAGCCGTCTAAACCTTGAACATCTGTGCAAGCAAGGTGGTCTCTACCCCACAACGCACAGAGACAATAATACATTTACGTAGATACGCGTTACCTCTTTCCGTTCCTGTACGCACCAGCATGCGTATATACCCCAATCGAAATATACAGATACAGACACTAGGCCGCATCACCCAGAAAGGGGGGTGGCCGACGGCAAAGCGCACCTTACCCCCCCACACGCTCACACTCACACAACTTTGCCATGTATTTAATTCAACCCTGACGATGTCAGTTTCGTCGCACACAAAGGTGTGCGAACCTACCAGAATCGATGACGTTCGTGCCCTACGGAGGAGACTGCGATGACTCGCAAAGAAGGCTCAGGTGGAAATGAAGCCTAAATCAAAATCAGACTGCATTTGTTCCTCGAGCCCTTAGAGATCAATCGGCACCTTGCGTGCCGTGGGCTTGTTCGTGAGGCCCTCCTAGGCATCTGTTAGGTTCACGGACCGCACGGAGTCACGGCCCAACCGGGGGGGTTGAACACCTTTATTTCCTTTCAGATATTCCCCTATTCATCACCCTTTACTATCTCTCTTTTTCTCCCCCATCCTGATTTGCTTGACTTTTTATTTACCTCTTTTGCATCTTATGTTCAGTTCAAATTTCCTTAAACTTGTCTCTGACTCCTCCTTAACAACTCTCCTAATAGTCGCTTCACACACACATGCATACACAAGCCCGCACACACAGACACGCACACTCAAACATTACGCACACTCAAACATTCACACACCGGTTCTAACTATTCTCCTTTCGGGTGGCAAATAACAGCCAAGTTGCGCTCTTTCTTTCATGCAACCTTTTTCCTTCTTCTTCTGTTCCTTCTTCTTCTTTCCATTCTTGTCGTTCTCATGCATGAGATCTACACCTAGTGTAGATCTCATGCATGGGATCCCCGTTGTTTGTCTCTTATTCATCTTCCCTCTCAGCAGGTGTTGGAGCGCGCAGCCCGCTCCTTCCGGACTACTGCGGATCCTTGGGGCTCTGAAGCAGGGTAGGTAGTGTATTATTCCTTCTTACTGCCATCCGAGGAGTGCTGGGACCATATGGCCTTAGCACCTTAGACGTTCCTGTAATTCCTGTGGCACCCTTACATACCATACACGTTCGCCGCGCAAAGGACTTTGTCTTTGCGCAGTAGTAAACTTCAACTCGAACATTGAACAAGAAGAAAATCAAAGACTAACTTGATGCAGCACTGTTTGCTGGTTTACATTCGGCGCCAGAAGGACGATAACTCCAGCGCGCTAGAAAGCCTCGTCACTCTAATCTAATCTTTGTTTGTGAGGCATTGTTCCAGCGGAAACACCAGGTCACTTTGACAACTATTTTGCAGAATTTCACGATTGAGAATTAACTCCAGCATGGATCTGCATAGCAATATGTATTTAAATATATATTATCTTGCAGCCTTGGATAATGATGAGAGATCGTGCAGCTGTGTGCAATGAAGACTGTTAAATGCTAAGATTGATTGACCTCTGCATTAATAATGTAGAAAAGTCATTAACATATCTCCTGCTTCTTCTTGCTGTTGTGTTTACAGAATTTTTCAACTGTGAGGAAGATGCTGTAGTAGCTACTGCCAATTACATTTTTTGTGTGCATTTATAGATAAATGTGTACCGTTCCTACAATATCTCTATTTCAATCTTGACCTGTCAGTCTTAGTAAGGGTAACGTGTTAGGCATGATGGCGGACGCTTGGGTACTACCGCTGGTAGTCTTGCTATGCTCTGTAGCAGTGTCCACAGAAGAGCTCCAGCTACCGGACCTTCAACTTCAGCAAGACGGTACTCCAGGAGCCTCGTCTCAGCTGCCCAGTGCAACTGACACTGATGCAAGGACTAAAGATACTTTCCCTGGTGCTGTAGCGGAAGAGTGTGACCCTTTAAATAGCGACTGCTCCCAGCATGCATCTGGACAGCCTCTCACTGATGAGATGGCGGACCAGTCAAGCAAGGTTGTACAAGGGACACTTGCCGCGGATGAGGATCTGTGGAGGAAAAAATCCATCCCCGATAGGAACGTCGTCGATGGCATCATAGACGACGATGATGCAGGTGATGATGAGGAATACTATGAGGGTAGCACCGTGAGTGCGGGAGCAGATCACGAGAGCGGACACGGAGCGGGGACTGCCCCGCCGGAAGAGGCCACTGCGGGCGCTACTGTCGACCCCGCGGCACCAGCGCTGGACGGCAGTGACGATAAAAGCCTGCAAAGAGAAGGAGCTGTCAACTCTACGGCAGGCGATCACCCGCCCGAGACGGAGAAAAAGAAGGTTCCTCTAAGAGAGATCCTTTTACGGCTCAAGGTATGCTGTGATCGGTGCTTAGCAAAATTCTGTGTCTAACTACATTATCCTATAACTTAATCATCATTTATCAGTGTTTGGTAAAACTCTGTATTTAGTAATTTATCGTGTTCAGCACTTGGTTACACACCTTGGTTGCCTCAAGACTGCCCCTCACCAGTACTGTATTTGAATACAATAAATACATTATTTATATTACTTTGTCATTCAGTGTGTTCAGAATTTGTTAAAGTACTGCATTTAAATATATTAATTAGGCACAGTATTCAATATGATACTTTGGAATTTATTCTGTGTTTAAATATTGTACCTACCTAAATACTTTTTAGCTAAAATCTCGGACAATGTATTTAAGTAATATTTGTAGGTAACAACATCATTGTGCTCAATACTGATTTTGACGAGTCATCCATTCAAAGATAAGTAGCGTTAGTCGCTCTGGCTTCTTGTCAACATTTTCTTCTGATTACTCTCATTGAATATTATGATGAACAGGGTCGCACGAACGTAACTCTATGCGGCAGTCCAGTGTGCTTTAGAACATGCTTCTTTCCAAATGGTCATCAGCCCTTGACGCCCATGAGGCGAGGCAGTAAATAGTAACCTTAAAGTTGAAGTGGCCTTGCTATTTGTCAGTCTTAGGGCAGTAGTTTTTTCTCTGCTCCACGGAAGAAACTGCTGAAAGAGGGGATCTGGAGACTGCTAAACAGAAAGGGATGAAGAGGCGGCTATAAAGAGCGATTTGGTGGTCGCTGGGTATTCATGTGAAGTTTTTGTATTTACTGGTAGCTAATTTATATACAAGTAAATGACTATTGTTTTCACTAGTATTTCTAACTCGGTTTAGTTACTATACCAATAGTTTCCGTACAAGTTTTTATAGCCTCAATGACAGCAAAAATAGTTGAATTTAGTATATATATAACTTTTTTGGAGACACCCTGGATAAGATGTCACTTCCCTCCCCCAGCCTGCTAGTCTTATGGACGACGAGGAACGAGAAGCTGCGGCCGCCGCTACTGCAGCCGACAAGGGCGACCAGGTGGGCGGGGAGAAGCCATAGTGTTAGCATAGAAAATACCATCACGTAGCGCAAGCTGGCCTATACCAGAAGAGCACAGAAATTGGATGGGGCGGCTGCATATTAAACTGAGTGTTTCCAAAAAAGCGCTTGCCGTGCCAGGAATAATAACACATTTGTATAAATGGTGGTAATGACTGTAGGCAAATACAAGTATTGCTTTGTGACAGCAGCAGCAAATATACTACTGCATAGCGGTTAAATAATATGCGGGCCTAGAGTATGAGCGCCCAAATAATAATTATGTACATCAATATATATTGCCCTCCAGTAAGTGAGTGGATGAACAGCCAGGCAGTGGCAGTAGAATCCTAAATATGGAAGTATCAACAATGTGTACCATAGTAAATATGGTAACATTGTCGTACATTTAGTCGGATAAAGTAAATATCTACTGAGTAATCTGACGTGATCCTTATCCTGAAGCCGTAGCATTGAGTACCTCCGAACGATATGGTAAGATAATCTAGGCACGTACCATGTAATATGTAGCTACAAGAGTTTCTGGCATTAGCTAGCGTAATGTAATAAACCTTTGAAGCGAGGGAGACTATCTACCTGGTTCTTAAAGAGACACAAGGTTGATTGGGCTTTCCCACTGTACATGGGTACTTGTTTATGAACACGTGGGGCGATTTCCAGAACTCCTTGGAGATGTTGTCTGGAAGAAGGACTCCATGCGTCCAAGCGAGAGGCCTACTTTCTGAGGTCGTGAGCTTAAGGAAAAGCATTTGGTATGGCATCATTGATGAGAGAGCAGATGAAATGCCCAATCGATGACGCTTGAAGCGGTTTGCCTGAAGTAGGATGGACAAACAGATAGTCACTGTCCGACGGACACCGTGCTACCTTGGCTTTGAGTGCAGCCATGGGGCACTGGTCATGTGCTCGACCATCCGGTAGAAGTGATGCGATGGCGTAACCGAACGCCACGAGCTGTGGCGTTCGGTTACGGACTTGGTTCATGCTTAGGAACTTGGTCAGCGGTCAGTATGAGAGCGCATGAAGGGTTCTTGGAGAAGTGAAGCCCCGTGCGTGAAATAGCTGCAATTTCGGAGACCCTGTTTCTTGCTGCGAAAGCGACGAGAAACAAAGTCTTCTGAAAGAGCGCCAATACTGATGTCATCTGAGAAATGAAGCGAGGAGAAGCGAGCATGTCGAGGACAGGTTCTAGTTTCCACTGTGGTATGAAACACTCCCATACCCCACGATCCCACCACCACAATCCTTGGAGCAACTTATGACACTAGGATGACATTCAAGCCGCACACAATATTGACGCTAAAATCATACCAAGACTGGATGTGCTCCAGGTACTTACCACAACCACCAACGATCACTCCAAGAAATCGATTATAACACAATTCAAACAATTTATTAGGCCCATCATCTCCCGCGCAAAAGCCGCCTGTTCCTTTGACCTTGCATCCATACATATCAATTCCTTACAAAGGATAGAGAACATGGCCTTGCGCATTGTCACGGGCTGTACACAGTCCACACCAATTTTCCACCTGCATAACGAAACCAAGGTCCTCCCTTTCAAACATCATCTTGATATGAGAGGGACTCAATTTTTTAACAAGATTGTAGACCGGACACATCCCTCCCACCACCTACTGAACCCCTGTCAAACCAACAGACATCTACACAACACACCAGCAACACACTTCGGCCATCACCTCACGACCATTCCTCGCCCTACAGACAACACATCTTTGCACAAACAGATACATACACTTCACAGCTCTTGCATTGGGTGAACACAGAGTCAACACGGTCCTGCCGGGTCACCCGCCTGAGGTGGACGTAGAGGAGTTGAGGTTGCCCAGAGGTGATCGGGTCCACCTGACCCAGCTGCGGTGCGGGCACCACACGGCCCTCCAGCCATGCTAGCATAGACTGGGGAATTTCCCTTCGGACCTTTGTTTGCGATGCAAGGGGTACGCCCGATACGGTCGAGCACGTCATGACGTGTTCCCTAGCCTTAGCACTCGGCCGACTCGACCACAATATTAGATCGGTACGAGATCTGTGGGAACGCCCGAGAGACAGCATCAACTTCCTCGGGGATGTAGACATATACGATGGGCCCTCTAAGTTATGGATGTTTCATGTTATGGATGTTTCATGTAATGGATGTTTCAGCTCAATCCGCTGAAACATCCATAACATGCACATGTCGGTGGGTTCCGGGGCTTCGGGTTGTGCGCTGGCTGTGGCTCCTCCATCGCAGAGGTAGTTGGGGTTGAGCAACAAAAACAACGCCTTTGCGGCAGGTTTTCGTGAAACGGAGTCCTCGCCAGTTCCTTAAAGATAGACTCTGGGGTCGTAATACGAAACCCGTGCAAGAGAGGCAAATGAAGCGCATTCCTGTAAACTAAAACGGTACGAGGATTAAGCTGGCTCTGCTTGCCAGTATAGTGCTGGAACGTCAATAGTGTGGTTTGGTTGATGGACCTCACCTTTGTGGCGCGCAGCTACGCCTCGGAGCAAGCCCAAACGCTTTGGTATTGGCGTTGGGTCGATGGCGGTGCGTGTTGACATGAGTGTCGGCAAGCGATCTATTGAATTAGATAGTGAGGACTCTTCTTTAAAATAATAAATGCGAGATTACGTAAGAAGGACCTTGATGCTAGAGGCGCCTTCTTGCCCTCGACGCGCTGGGACACGTCTTTGGCGAGCGAAATCTCGCGGGAGGACGCGACGACCTTGGGCCACCACAGTGCGTTGGGGTGGTCGGGCTCAATGAGGACGCCGCTGTAGCGGTATTTCTCTAGCTTGCAGAGCAGCTGGAGAATCAAGTTGTATGGAGGAAACATGTATAATTCTCTCCTCTGATTCCAGCCGCACTGGAGAGGATCCACTAAAGTTGCTCGCGGGTAAGATTCGGAGCTGCAAATTGTGAAAGCTTGTGGTTCCCCGGATGCGCGAAGAGGTCTATTTGCATGGAACCGCGCGGGGTTAAGAGGCGGGTGAAGCATTGAGGTGTCAGCGTCCACTCCGTCTCGACTAGCTGGAGACATGAGAGCTGATCGTCCCAGGCGTTCTGCGATCCGGGAAGGTAGGTCGCGAGAAGAGATAAGTGACGACGCTGGAGGGTCTGTATTAGCTGTGCTCCGATCTTCTGCAACACCTGAGCCTTGCTGGAGCCCAAGAGATTTGCCATGGCTACAGCCGCCATGTTTTCTGACAACACGCGGACAGTAGTGGTCAATGAGCACGTCTGCAGAGCATGGATGATGGTTAGCGATTCCTTCGACGTGATATGGATTTTGTGTCCCAATACGAACCAGCGGGCGAACGGCTGCTGGTCACGCCTCGTCCAATGCGTCCGTCCACGGGCGATGCTCCGGTGTAGGCAGCACACACGGGACGTGGGAGTAGAGGAAGGAATCGTTGCGCCAGTGCTGTACTGCAAGGCGGTAGGAGTTGTTGGGAGCGCTGGGCTTGCTGGATAAGCGCAGGGACCGTGCAGCTAGCACCATTTCGTTGAAGAAGATGCACGAATAAAGCAGGTAAGGCGTCAGGAAATTATTAGGCCGAGAAAACTTTGATACTGTTGAAATGAGATTCCGCGGAATAGTATATCCGGGACCCTGTCCCTGCAGCGGTCGATGTGCTGTGAGTTCGGGGCGATGGACACGACCTATCCATTGATCGTCACTTCCAAGAAGTCGACCTACTGGACGGGTTCCGGAATAGACTTCACCAGGTGAACATGGAAGCCTAGCTTGAGAGGGAAGACCGCTGGCCGTCGGGGTGTTGAGCTGGCACTGAACTGCTGTCGGTGCCCCGAAACAGCCAGTCGTCAATGTAGAAGGCCGCGTCTATCCTTTGCTTGTAGAGTAAGCGAAGGGTTAGTTTCGCGACCGTCGTAAAGATTTTTGGTCCCAGGTTGAAGCCGAATGGAAGGGCCGAGAACATGTACAGCTGGCCTTGTACTTTGAGGGACAGGTACTTTTGGAATCTGGAATGGATTGGGACGTGCGGGAAAATCTCCTTGATGTCCAGCTTGGTGAACCTGAGAGAATGCTTCAGCACGACCCATATTCTTTGCAGGTCGGACATCCGGAAAGTAGTCGCCGGGAGGTTTTTGTTGAGCCGGGAGAGGTCGATCTCTAAGCGATCCCATCCCGAGGCCTTAGGAACCGCAAAATTGCGAGACACGAAGGCCGGTTGCCTGGGCACCGCCATGACTATGCCTTTCCGCAAGAAGTCTAACACGAGGAGTTTGAGAACGTCCTCGAGTTGTCGGTGGCAGTGTAATCGAGAGGAGTGGGTCGTGGCTCCCATCTCCAAGAGAGGCCTTTGAAAAGGATGCGTTTGACCAAAGGCCTGGCCTCGCTCCCTAGGTGACTCCTGAGGGTCGCCGCAAGAGCGTCAGTACTTACGGGAAGGGGAGCGGTCTTGCTTTCCGTAGTCACCTGAGGATTTGGAGTGGGGAGGGATGGTCGTTTGGCTGCTGAGCCTCCCCGACCTCCTCCGCGACCTCTTTCCCTTGACCATTCTGGCCACGTAACTGGTCCCTTGGGGCAGTTGAGGGGTGGGCACCCGAATCTGTATGTGAGGTACTGGGGCCCCCATGCTTCTCTTGGGGTTGCATGGCACCACGCTGGAACGCATGGCGATCAATGGAAGATTCTTGTCGACCGCTTTGGCCACAAAAGGAACCCCGCACGACCCCCTTCTGGGGTTGCTGATGCTTCTGTGCCACCGGCGGTGCACTGGCCACAAAACCTGAAGTTGAGAGAACCTCCGTCCTGCTTTGGAAGGTTTCAAGCGCCAGGAAAGCATTCAAGATCGTTCCGTCGAAGAGGGGTTGAGGTGGAAAAATCGATCCTGCTGAAACGGCTGCCCGAAAAGACTGGAGCAAGCTTTTCCATAGTCTGAAGGCAAATTTTGTATCGCCACTGAACCGCTTCGATTAGGGATCTCGACCACAGTTTGTGAATGGAGCCTGTGGAGCGTTCCAACAAACAATACAGTGATTGTGGAATCACGGATGCGAGCAAGAATACCTGTCAGTGGAGCGCTGAGGACATAGCCGCGCAGGTTTTGAGCAACATGAGCGTGGAGCTGGAGTTCCTTCGTACGTACTTCTGCAGTAATGTGTTGGGAAGGAAAAGCGATCTTGTCCTTAGTGGTCTCGAAGTGAGTGTTTGGGGGATTATCGGTGCATTAGCGAATTCTATCAGGGCCCTGATTCTATGGCAGCTTGATGTAAACGCAAAGTGCGCATTCGACCAGAAGTCGAGCTCCTATGGGGCCGAATTGGTAGGCAGAGCGTCATCATTTTGAGTGGGGAGTTTTGAAAGTGCATCTGGTATACGTTCCAGGTAGAAAAATCCGTCATCTCTGATGGTTACCCCTTGATTAGCTTATTGCTCGACCGCAAAGACACTTCTAAGAAGCTGGGTTGAAGCTTCTTAGGAGTAGCCGGCGGCAGAATAGGAGTTGACCTCCGGACGAGGACCGAACAGTGGCGCTCGTCAGGTCCCCCTAGAGAAAATGAAGTTAGCGCCTTGCTCTTGAATTTTTATAAGGTTTTTAGGGGACTCTGTCTTATTTCACGATGTGGACAGTGAAATCATCATTGGAAAAACTTCAGTCCTCGCCTAGATTCGATCCTGCGTCGCCGGAATACGAGTCCAGCACTCTACCCACTAGGCCATCCAACACAACAAAAGTTGTGATTCAAGCTTTCGTGGGCATTGTACTGTTTTAGGGTCGACTACCAATTCCTCTGTTTTATCACTGTTAAGGCACAATAACCGTGCTCATAGATGTTAGAGAGAATATACCAACAATAACGTTGGGAGAAATGTATGTGGACAGTGAAATCATCAT
>SDVV010025503.1:0-12411 GCA_016164225.1 Gammarus roeselii | reverse complement strand
ATACCACTACTTTAACGAATGTAGTTAGCTACTAAATTAGATTCTAATCACAAATAATTTTGCGAAAAACTGTTATTTGATCCTCATGTGCTTCAGTCAAAGGTAAAACAAACTAAATCGAGTTACCTAACAGAAGGAAGATAAACCAAATGCTTAACTTGTTTTGGCCCTCTCCCGAACCTGGTGTGCAGCAAATAGAGTTCCTACATGACGGCCGCACGACGAGTGTCCTCGTGGATGACACCGCGACGACGTCCTCCCCCTGCACAACGGCTTCCGCGTCGGCAGACACAACCGCTTCGTCTCTGTTCTCCATCAATGGGTCCTACTCGCAACAACCAGCGACTGAAGAGCAAGTCATCAAGCCATCAGCAGCATCAACACTCTCAGTGTACAGCGGCTCAAGTGCCGGTCACCTGGACACTATGGGCTCCTCACTAGAGGGCAGCGTGGAGGGCGACGTCACCGTTGCCCTACCAGGAAGGAGTGCAGCCTGTGAGGAAAGCCGCAACGGGGCGAGGAGTTATCACCTGACGGTAGCCCCGGTGGAGACGGACACTGCTGGGGTGTGGAGCTGCGCCGCATGGTGGGAGGGGCTGCAGTGGGCAGCGAGTCACCCCGTCACACTCACGGTATTAGGTAAGTGAAGGTATCCGCGGACACTACATTTGTATTGCAGGTTCTTCAACTTTCAAACGAATACAGCTTAATGGAAACTCTAATTTCATCTCATGACATCCTGAGATTCCTTGCATATAATTTCAGTGAAATTGTTTCAATTATTGAAACCCGTTTCTTTTTAGATGTTCCTTGTTGTGCTTAATACCTTCCATCGTGCGCTCCTGCATTCAATCAATATAGTTCTCGAAGCTCAAATATATTATTATTTAATAATTTTTGTCACTTTATTACTGTATTACTGATTCTCATGTTACGGGTGTTAGCAATTTCGTTGCTCAGTGGATCAAATGTGATCAACAAGGCTGCAATTCACTCTACAACATAGACGATCAGATCTAGTTCTGAGTCGAGATTGGGGCCGCCAAATAATGTTGAACTCCAGCGACTCGGCAATTGTTTGGCGTACCTCCGCTGACTACATATAGCTCCTCCTCTTCAGAGCCTCCCGAGATCGTGTCTGCCCCCGGCCCGACCATAACGCTCACGGAGGGCGCCTCCCTGCTGCTGGAGTGCGCTGCCAAGGGAGTGCCTTCACCAATGGTGCAGTGGCTGCGGTCTGACGAACAACACCAAATTCTGACGGTGAGAAAGAAGGATTGGGAACCAGGGAAACTGTCATCATAGATTTAGGCACCACTTTCTTCGTGTTAATATTTGGACTCACGTTAAAGACTAGTTTTTCATTGTAGCTGCAGATCTAACTAAATGTCTGCTCTGATTACTTTTCCAACTAGGCTGTAGACAACTGTTTACCGATAGGAAAAATGATCATTCCCTCTTATTGAATGACCAAAGAACAATGTCAAAATGATATACTTTTTGTGTATATAAAACCGGGTATCAAGCAACGAACCCACAGCCATATATGAGCAACACCTTATCTTGGAACATTCTTTTGTATCTTGAAGATACAAGATTCGGAGTGTGCATGGCAAGTTTCTTGGTTATATTTCTGATTAAATGTCTTAATCATAAAATTAAGATATTTTTCATGATACTTATCTAAGATACTTCTATGTCATCGTTTATTTTACAGCAACATAATTCGATGTTGAATATTGGTTGGCAATATCCGAAAGGAAAAACATTACGAGAATTCAAACGATCTGTGATTTTTTATTCTAGTTTCGAGCATACATTGACGCTCAACATCCACCTAGGCGCGCTCGAGATAGCGCAAGAAAGTTGCACGAGTAGGCTCACTTGTTAAGCACTCTTCGCAGTGTTCATACTCGTGAGTGGGTACGGAAATAACACGAAAGATACCAGATTAATAAGATTTATTTTTATATCTCAGCTCAGATTCATGAACACAACTGAAGATGTCTTGGTACATGTATCTGATGTTGGATGAACGTATAAGAACTGACTGCCCTGAGAAATGAAGAAAATTGTTCGTGTGCTCTGGACTAGTTAGCAAGTGACGTCATCGTTAATGAAGCTATAAATATATACATTTATGTATACAAATTAGCCTGCATATGGATTATATTTAATGCCATTATATACATATTTCAGATCTCGTATGATTGTTGCTGCGATCCAGACAACAATTAGCAGTAAACAATAACACCGGAGTTAGGAGGATGCTCTTAGTGGACACTATTTTAATATACTATCAATAGACAACTCGAGTGATGCGTTCACAGAATTGACAAGTACTTCCATTGAGCTGTTCGAGATGCAGTGGTCACTGATACATTCAAGAACTTTCCCACGTACAAGTCAAGAATCCCTGAATGACCCTGGGTTTACTGAGCGCAAAGAGACAATGTACCGTCGATCCAAACGGATTGTTAATGATCTACACTTTATTATTGGTGTGATGACAGGTTGATAAGGGACGAAGGGTTCACGATCACCGAATTGCAGTTCTTGCTAATACTGTCACATAATTGATTATCATTGTGTGGGAAACAATATTCTAACTTTAATAAGGACCTCCTGCATAAATTACAAAAGTGTTTGGAAGAGCATTAGCAAACTGTTTGGTGAAAATGGTCAGGTACATCCAGATTGAATTATTATTGTGGGCATCATCACTGACCGGCAAACCATCGCAACTACTATTAATTATTATTTCAACCGTATGCCTGGTACCATTTGCTCATCCATTCATCACCACATAACGTCATTTGGGGAACGGTTTCATCCCCGAACTCACCTCACAGACCGCAATTTTGAAAAAGTTCTATCCTGTGTAGACCAACACTTCTCGCAAACTATATTACGACTCAAACATTTTTGTTATCGCACCCTGCATGACGTGAGGCCACTTTACAAAGCCGTCCAACGTGGTGGTCATATTACTCTAAAATAACATGTTTCTTTTTCCCATTGGAATGGGCAACTTGTATATCAAACAATTCGGTTCATTATCCTTCCTTTCAAGTTAATCATCCATGTTTGTTCCAGCTGCACCATCTATCAGCTTGACATTCGATGCTGTGGCAACTGCTGCTCGTTGGTGGACCATGTATGATGCATATGGCGGGCAAATGATTGGAAGGTCCACTCTGAAGCGTTCAAAAAGTACCATATTTTTTGCTGCCTCACGAATAAGAAGCAATATGTGTATCCGAGTACCCGCTGAGACATAATCCCAAATGCATTAAAATATATAATAATAGTGAATACAGTTTCCTTGAAAAGCACTCCTGCGAAACGAAGACCCACTATATACTATCAGTCTGTTGCGAACTGACTGCCTCTTTGCAACTTGTCAATAGGCACGTCTGACGTGAACTGACTTGCATCAGACTGCAAGTAGGGGATAGTCAAATCGGAATTCATTGTTCTAGTACTAATATGTTATCGATAGTACAGTTGAAATTCAATGTCGAATATTTTCCCGAACAATGAGAATATACAAATTGAATAGTACAGAAGTATCTTGACTTGCATCCTGAAAGAATCTCATAAAAAAGTGTTGTTTCTAATTTTGAAAGAAATATTTTCCACGGTTATGTTCTATATTATATCTTGAGGTGCGTTTGAAGCGTTATCTTGTATCCTATCATATGATCCTTTAACCGTGTGTCTTGCCCATCACAACGTACGTTGTGTCCGAGTCACAGAATACACTGATTCTCTAGGAAACCAATCATTGAGAATGTTCACCGGTAAGAATAGCAGTGTCGTGCCGATTATATTGACGTGCAAGAATTTCATTTCTGACTCATGATTGGAAGGTCATCCTTACCTCATCTCACCCACCACAGGAGGGACTTGGCATGGCCACACTGGAGCAGGAGCACGTCCAGGACGGGGCGGTGTTTCTGTGCCGCGCCACTGCGGCGGGCCGAGAGGATACTGCTGTGACGCATGTAACTGTGGTGCAAGGCATTGCAACGACAGGTGAGAGGCTAAAGGTGGAAAGGATACTGCTGTTACGCGTTTAACTATGGTGCAGTGCACTGCAGTGACAGGTGAGGGGCTGAGGCTGGAGAGGATACTGCTGTGTTCCGGGGCTCGGAGGCGCAGAAAATTGCTGCGCCGGGTCCATTATTCACGGATAATTTGTATTCGGCCTAATACTAAATAATAATACTCTTCATGAATTTAGCTACACATCAGCATTCATGATGTTAGGATGCAAATTCAATGCGCAATACATATTTAGTAGGAACACATTAATGAGCACAGGCATTTTTTATTAATAAAATGATCTCTCTACTAAAGGATTAAACATATTACATTTGTGGTTGCTGAACGAATCAATTTTTCCATTACAGAACGTTCACCTTTCAACCCAGATATGGAGGACCTCATCCCCGATAGCACAAGCGCATCAGTGGATGAAGTATATTCGACCACCACTATGGATGAACTTGAAATCCATGGACCTCCACCTACGACTCCAACTTCTGATCTTGATACCTATTCCACCGAGGGCTGGCAGGACAGCACCACCCTCAGCGCCGATCAAACCGATGAAGACGGTCACACACCGACCAGCGCTTCTCCCCCTCACTGGACGGCCATCACCTCTCCCACACCGGCGGACGGGGGAGATGAGGGCTTGGCGGAGCAGGACTATGGTGACGGAGGAGAATTGCAGGAATCAGGTGAACTGGCGTATTATAACATTGACATGCCCTGCAAGTTAATGTAATTGCGCCCTAGACTAATACACATTGACGTAATACAACATTGACATGCCCTGCAAGTTAATTTAATGGTGCCCTAGACTAATACACATTAACGTAATATAACATTGACATGCCCTGCAAGGTAATGTAATGGTGCCCTAGACTAATACACATTGACGTAATACAACATTGACGGGCCCTGCAAGGTAATGTAATGGTGCCCTAGACTAATACACATTGACGTGATACAACATTGACATGCCCTGCAAGTTAATGTAATGGTGCCCTAGACTAATACACATTGACGTAATATAATATTGACATGCCCTGCAAGGTAATGTAATGGTGCCCTAGACTAATACACATTGACGTAATATAACATTGACATGCCCTGCAAGGTAAAGTAATGGTGCCCTAGACTAATACACATTGACGTGATACAACATTGACATGCCCTGCAAGGTAATGTAATGGTGCCCTAGACTAATACACACAAACATTAATTATTGGGAGGCGGAGACGTTTAGTTCAAATTTTGAGGGAGTACTAGATAATCACTCATGGACCGAGGCTTTCCAGTTGCCTCCCTACCATTTTGATATCACAGTAGGGCACACCAGACAGTTTAAAGTTTTTGCTCGACAGTCTCTCGTTTTGAGCCGGCCATGATTGTCTCGCTGCCACCAGCCGGCAACAAGCAATAGCATTGGTGGCTGTTGAACTTGGCTCCACTTGCAGGGGGATGCAGCAGCTCTGTTCCGGTTCGACACCGGGGCTAATGCTGTTGCTATGAGGTACACATGCATTAAAATAGGAACTGTGTGTTGTTTGCTGGTCCCCTTCTGTCTCTTTTACCGGCAGAAGGAGAGCGGAACCTTATTGCGCCTCACCTTTTGGGGGTTGAGGGGGAGGGGGGGGGGGGGGGGTACTGCGTTGGAAACCTTGGGCGGAGCAACCGCATTGCCTGGGATTTGGCAGCTCCCAAACTATATTTTATGGTACCGGGTCGATTGTAATTAGGCAAGTGGGATGTACTTGCCGGCAAAAGAAATTACGGATTGGCAAAATAAATTACGGATTGATTGTCATGCATTGCTTTTAACCACGCTCGGGCTTGAGCCTCTATATGTCTCTAGTCTGAGCCCCTTTACCGTAATGCCCGGTACAGGGGCTCCTCGAGAGTATTCTTCATGTACAAGCTCATGGTCCGAAACATTTCTTAAGGATTTTTTTAAGGATTTCAAATTTATTTAGGTATAATGACATGTACACAAAATAATAGAAATATCAGAATACACAGATGATACGTACCAAGACTTCGTCAGCGTGAGCTGTTCTGAAGACAACATTTGCTACTTAGGTGAATTTAATATTAAATTATTACGAGGGTTGAGGAGTAAGGACCAACCGATGGACATTGTTGGAGGACATCCTCTACTCTCCACTTTTCAATAAGTCGAAACAGATGCAGGCATTACATTGGACCATTAACTTCAAGAAAAATAAGCAGAGTAAGTCGGATCACCCACGTTTACTTTATCATGACTATTTACTGTTTCAACTGTCATTTACTAAAAAGCTTGAGAGCAGAAAATGTCCGACATGAGGTTGTCTATTACATTACTCACACATTGTTTGGCGTACGATGACACCAATTGGAAACTAACTGCATAGTTAGCATGACATATGAACATATGCACACGGGAAATAAATATTTCAATTAGTCATAATCGATGGGCAAAATAAATGAACGGATTTCTACATGAACAAGATAATTGGAAATTTGAGCATTTGAGGCGAGAAAAAAATATAATGAAAGCATCTAAAAGATGAAACTGACGAAACATAAATAGTTGACACGGTAAATTGCATAGCAGAAGTAAATTACAATTCAAGAATTTCTGCACGTACAAGTTCAAACAGGTATAATTTTAGTTTACGTTTAAAGGTAGCAATACTTCTGCTCGTCCTTATACCTATGGTAATACAATTACATGCTTTAGTAGCTCTGTATTTTAAAAATAGTTGGGACTGTGTTGACGAGTTTCGGGGAGTTTGCAAATCCGCACCATTGCGAAGATGAAACAAAGGATTATTTCTAATGAAAAAAACCGTTAGCAATGTAAGTTGAATGATTCAAAGATTTGTAGACAAACACCGTAGTGGAAAAGTTAATGATCTGACACAGTGGGAGGATGTTCCATTGATAAAAGAGAGGCAACGTGTGGTCACGTCTGCCAGCATGTGATAGTATTCTGATGATACGCTTTTGACTAAGAACGTGATCGTGTTCTGACGACACGCTTTTAACTTAGTATGAAAGCATCATTTGAGTTTACTGGGGATAGCATCTCATTAAAGTCGTAAGCTCCCAGCGCCTCTTTAAAGCTTTGAATGTTATGGTCGTTATATTTACAATAGGTAATTATATTCGGATTACGGGGTTTGTGAGAATTCGGGTTTTGAATGGAAATTGGGTAATGGTCGGAGACATCGAAAATGATCACAGGTGCACGAGTTACTCTATTAACATCGTTGGTGAAAATGTTATCTATTAATGTTGCGGATCCAGCAGCTGTACTCGTTGGTTTAGTAATTAATGGGTACAGACCATGAGAAAGGAAACGATTACAATAGTCAGCAGCTAAATTCGATCTATGATACTGAAGCAGATTTACGTTTAAATCACCCAAAATGAACACTTTATTATGTGCTAGGTCAATGCCAGTGATAGTTTCATTCATCTCCAGCGAGAAACTTTCCACCGATATTTCAGAGGCTCTACGGTAAACCATACTTATTGTTTTAACTTCGTTATTACAATAAATGTCGACAAAAAGAGTCAATTCCTGGCCTGATGAAAGAGAGTTCATGTCTCGGTACAACAGATAGCCTGTTATTTAGAAATAAACAACCGCCTTCCTTATTACTCATATTATTGTTTGTATACAAATTGTAACCTGATAAATTATATGTCCTGTAATTCATTTGTCAATTTGGTTTCACAGAGCCCTAGCACAGTAGGGGCAAAAGGGTCTGTTATATTGATTTGAAGGCTAAGAAAGTTTTCTTTCAAACTTCCAACATTTAATGTCATGCAGGTGAAATTGTTTCTTAATGAAATTGTATGTCGAGGGAGCTCATCACCAGGAATTAATTAACACTCCGGAATATTCATTCTCATTTGTAAATTTGGATCGATTTCGTGGAGAACATTGTTGAAATTATTTTCTATTTTGTGCATAGCACGATCAAAGAAATCAATATTTAGATCCAAAGAGGACAATTCATTTGCGGGCGCACCAGCCGGCCACATGAGCGAGACCGAGGACCTGGCCACGAACATCTGAGGCTCCACTCTCAAGAGGTAACATTTTGGAGCTATCAAAGAATTAGATGGCCAATCTAGAGCTCGTATCCTTGCCATGCATGGAGAACGAAACGCCTATCAAGCAAGCATGACAAAATGAAAGTTATATTCAGTGGCGTTGTCGAGCAGTAAATGTTCCGTTTCATCATGGTCTTCGACCATCAGCGTTCGGAACCCGACATTGTCGGAAGAAACAAGCCCTTGATTTGCGTGGATCCCCTTCCCTCCTCCTGACATGCTAGCTCTCAGCATGGCCACCAGTTTGGTAACCATCAGGGTAGCGGGCCAGCCCTTCCCTACGAAAAAATTCCAAGGTACACCGAAACTTGGAGCTTTGAAGCTACCTGACCTAAAGCAAGATTACCTGGCAGGACTCTTGAACTTCGTAGGGTCAGTATATAAGGGCAGTCCCTAACTGTGAGTCAGTGAAGCTGTGTTATACCAAACCCTTTCCTGGTGATTCACAGACGAAAAAACTTTTGATACTCCAGATCTTTCCATGATGATACTCCTAGAAGGAGAGTCTTACTTCATTGGGTGACTCCCAAAGTGCCACGCCCTTCCTGGACACTGAACCAGGAAAGCTCTGTATAGCCACATCTCTTCAAAATTATATATAGATTTGTGCGATCAAGGAGAGTACAACGCACGCTTCTTACTTTGAGCTAGAACAACTCATCTTGGTAAGTCCCTTTTCTAACTATTTGTTGGTTACATGAACTAAGTAAAGGGCACTGCACTTTGTTCACTACAAGCCCGAAGAGCTCATATGTGTCAGACACCTACCTCTCTTGGTATTGGCCGGAAGGGAGCATTGCCATCGATTGTGTTACTAATGAAAGGGACAGAAAAACTCGGCTCAACTTATTTCTTCGTAAAATAGAGGACCAATCGATCGTGCGACTGTGAAAAGTGTGTCACTCATCTTTGGCAGCGTTGGTAAGAAGCTCTGCTCTATCGGGAACTGCTCCCTCTCTTTATTGGGCACCGGCAGCCAAGCCCCTTCTCTAAGTACGCGAGACCAATCCTGACTTAAGCCCAAAAGGTCAGAGCAAAGTTATTATAGACAATATGAAAACTCATCTCTATCAATAGACCCTGATACACTTCTCATCCGGAGAACTGGGACGCCGTAGGTGATTACGTACCTTTCTCTATCAACAGACCCTGATACACTTCTCATCCGGAGAACTGGGACGCCGTAGGTGAGAACGTACTCTTCTCTATCAGCAGTCACCTTGATACATTTTTATCCGGAGAACTGGGACGCCGTAGGTGATGACACACCTTCCTCTATCAACAGACCCTGATACACTTCTCATCTACAGAATGGGGCGTCGTAGGTGAGGGCGTACCTTCCTCTATCAACAGACCATGATACACTTCTCATCCGGTGAGATGGGACGCCGTAGGTAAGGACGTACCTTTCTCAATCAGCAAACCCTGATACACTTCTCATCCGGTGAACTGGGATGCCGTAGATGATGACGTATTCTTCTCTGTCAGCAGACGCCCTTGGTACACTTTTCACTTCATTTTTTTCAAGGGGTAGTGAGCAATCCCCATCATTCCTCTCCTACCAAGCCTCGAAGTCTTACAGTAATCTTTCTACTACATGAGTTCTTCCCTACGCCTGTCCTTGTTCCTTTCCCCTCTCGTATGTAGCATCCGCAGGGATGACACATCTAATCACGATCACCCCTCAGTAGTATCTTTCCACAGCCCGGGAAATTCTGCTATGATAACAATTCTGGACCCTTCTGAGACGGAGGTGCTGCTCTTCAATGTGACGGTCTCATTGACAATGGCCATCCAGTGTAATGATTGGGCTACTACGCTCACAGTGACTGCTGCCGCCTTTCTCTTCCCTTCTGAAAGATCGAATGCTCTTGTTTGTGACCGCACTGCAAAGGTACATCAGAAATATGTGAGATACCACACGGTTGGCACGGCTCCCTCCACCACTCGTCGGGTAACTTCTTGCCTGACCATGCGGGGCAAGCACAACCTTTTCTTCTTGAGGTAATTAAGGCGCGAGCTTTTGACACTCGTGGACCGTTATTCTCATAGGCAAAGACAAGAGGCGGACTCTTTTAAACATTCATCAGAAATGGAGTTTGGTCGTTCTCTGTCGGCTTATCAGTGAATGTCTACTGTCTTCAGGCCTTCAGCGCTCTTTGATGCCCTAGCGTATCAAAACACGAGAACGGTTGTCGCGACGCGTGACTTACTACTGGCCCGTGGATTGCTGAACCCCGCCCCCTGGAGCTACCATTATTTTACTATGCCGTGGCCTGCTCTTTTCGGGCCTAAATGCTACTATGGTAATGGAACCCAGCAGTGTCTACAACTTCCGATTCATATGCGATTTAACGCAGGAAAAAAATCCTGTTTGCCGTATAGTGAAACCTGGTTCTATCTATCCTGCTCTATCAGGATGGTATTGGGGCTGCCTCACTGGATGGTTCGAATGATATGCGCTGGCCAGGACACGTTGGGTTGCTGGCTATCGTCTAAGACACCAAATTTCCGTCAAGTATCACAACGATACCTGGTGGCAGAAAATAAAATCAAAAAGCCATCAAGAAGCATGAACGAAACTGTTAATTTCTCTAGTCACTGTGGGAAAAGACGAATGCTTTTCCATCCCTTTAGATTATGCGATGCGCTCTTTCTCTTGTAAACACTGCCGTTTGTGGTAAATGAAATAAGAAATGTAAAATTTGTGTTTTCAGTCAAGTATGGTGTCGATTGAGGGACGCAGTCTCATTTGTTCCGCTGTCTACAGGAAAGGAGACAAAAATAAATGCAGCAACTCAAGAGATATTATTTTGTTGTGTGTGGCGGGTAAGTTGTACGGGAGAGTGCGGAAAAGACGATTAGAGACAGTACGTACGTTGCGATCGGCGTATCGTAAGCATTTTCCAAATGATCTGGAAAACGCTTAGGATAGGCGCGATAGGTAGGCGTTATGGAGGGTATTGCATTTATATGGAGTGGGCTGGAATTCTCTATGAAAGGACCAGAGTTTGTATGTTGTCAGCGGAGCGTATGTCTGAGTAGGGAGCAAGGTGAGTGCTTGGTTCCTAGTCGGTATTGCACTGAGACAAGATCTCGCTACGTCTTCCTGTCGGTTCAATCTCAATACGTATGGTTTGGTCAGAGAGGTAAACACGAGTGTATTGGGTTCAGTTTTGGAGTTGTTAATAGCAAATGGTAGAGTTGGCTGCTGAGCCAGATGCTGTTTACGGATAATATGGCACTTGTGGCAGATTCGGAGGATAGATCATGTAGGCCGGTGTCTGAGTGAAAACACGCGTCAGAGGAGGAAGCTGCAAGTGAATGTGGACAGCAGAGAAGTACTCATATGTTCGAGGAATGACGATGGGAGCGAAATCAGTAATCGCCTTAGAGGAGAGCAATTGGAAGAAGTTTTGTATTTTAAGTTCCTAGGCTCCTATGTGGAGAAGACTAGACAATTGTAAACTGAGGTGGAACGTAGAGCGAAGGACGGGTGCAACTTGTTGGGTTCACTGATGAGCGTAGTCCGCTGCAGGATCTTGAGTATGGATGCAAAGAAAGGGTTCTTCGAGGCGTAGTTGTCCCAACTTCGGCGATACTACGAAAACACGGAAGAAGAAATAAGTTTGAATGTTTTCAAGATGAGATGTTTGAATCGAATAACCATAGTGACGCGGAGAAATAGGATCAGTGATAAAGATATGGTGAGGAGGATAACAGTAAATTCACGTGTTCTGAGGTGATCTGGATCCATGGTGGGGATGAATGATGGGAGATTGGGGAAAAAGATAATGAAAGCGGAGGGTAAGTGGGCGTAGGCCAAGAGGAAGACCGAAGTTTCAAGTTGATGGATAGTGTAAACAGGCAATAGGGAGGCGAGACGTCAGTGTGAAGTTAGCTTGAGAGCCGGCAACGGGCAGTCCTGAAAGAAGAAAGAAAGTTGATGGATGGCATAAACAGGCAATAGGGAGGCAAGACGTCAGTGTGAAGTTAGCTTGAGAGCCGGCAACGGGCAGTCCTGAAAGAAGAAAGTTGATGGATGGCGTAAACAGGCAATAGGGAGGCGAGACGTCAGTGTGAAGTTAGCTTGAGGGCCGGCAACGGGCAGTCATGAAAGAAGAAAGAAAGTTGATGGATGGCGTAAACAGGCAATAGGGAGGCGAGACGTCAGTGTGAAGTTAGCTTGAAAGCCGGCAACGGGCAGTCCTGAAAGAAGAAAGTTGATGGATGGCGTAAACAGGCAATAGG